>APFE031758936.1:113876-168697 GCA_000404065.3 Pinus taeda | reverse complement strand
CATCTTGCGAAGCCAGATGGCCTCACAACTAGCTAGACTGGTTGCCATATACTCTGCTTCTGCTGAACTCAGTGCTATTGACTGCTGCTTCCGGCTGAACCATGACACTACTGCTGAACCCACCCCAAAACAACACCCTGAAGTGCTCTTCCTATCAGAAGCACAACCTGCCCAATCAGAATCAGTGTATCCTACCAATCTCACTCCATCTCCCTGCCTGTAGTCCAGACCATAATCCACTGTCCCCTGCAAGTACCGCAAAATGTGTTTTGCAGCCACCCAGTGAACCTTCCTAGGCTCACACATAAACTGACTCATCGTGTTGACTGCAAAACAGATATCTGGTCTAGTGTTGACCAAATACATCAAGGAACCAATCAGCTGCCTGTACAATGTGGGATCCACTAACTCGGAATCCGAAGCATGAAGCTTCTTCCAGTTGGTAATCATCGGTGTCGACATGGGTCTACAATCCTCCATGTGGAATCTGCTAAGGATGTCCACAATATACTTCCCCTGCCCCAGGAAGAAATGCCCCTCCTCCTGCCACACCTCCAAACCCAAAAAGTAATGCATCAAGCCAATGTCCTTCATCTCAAACTCCGTCGCAAGATCTCTCTTGCAGTGCTCTATGAGTCTCTCTGCACCTGTAATGACAAAGTCATCCACATACAACACCAGAATGAGAGACTCCTCACCTATCACAATAAAGTAAAGGTTTGGATCTGCCTCACTCTTTGTGAAACCCATCCCCTGCAAATAAGTATCTATCCTGGAGTACAAAGCTCTGGGAGCTTGCTTCAGGCCATAAAGGGCCTTCTTCAGTCTGCACACATGGGACTCCTTCCCATGCACCTTAAAGCCCTGTGGCTGTTCAATGTACACCTCCTCCTGTATGAAGCCATTGAGAAATGTGGTCTTCACATCCATCTGGTGGATCTTCCAACCCATCTCTGTTGCTATCGATATAATGGCGAATTCCGAAAGTATATCGAGCCACGGGAGCGAAGGTCTCAATCATAATCCCAACTCCCTTAACCTGGGAAACCCTCTAGCCCACAACCTCGCTTTGAATTCTCAATGCTGCCATCTGAGCATGCCTTTACCTTGTAAAGCCATCTGGAAGTAACACGACTTGCCTCAGGTCGCGACACCACTTCCAAACATCATTCGTTCATGGATAGAAGAATACTCCTCCGCATGGCCCTCTCAAGACCTCTGGCTAGCTGCTTCCTCATACTAAAGGCTCAGAGTCAAGGATGCTGGTAACCATCGCCAAATAGCTACAAATCTCTCAGGTGGTCTACTCTCTCTGACCGCCCTCTTCGGCTCAGCAACAGATGTGGCATCTCTCAAGGTGTCCTGAAGCCACTTGGGCTTCCTCTTCCCTGAGCATGCTTCTCCCATAGGAGAATGAAACTCCTCCTCCTCATCACCATAAGTAGCCTGAACTCCTGACTGTCTGTCTGCTGTCCTCCTGCCTACACCTGAACTTGTAGAAGCTGAGGTACCATGTGAACTGCCCATCAGTGGACTCCCTAGTGAACTACTCTGTGACCTGCTCGGAGCACCACCCCTCTGGCTTGGTGAGCCACTACTCACTGATGGACCTGACATCCTCATAGATGTACCTCCAGATCCTCCTGATCCTCCTGATCCTTGCCCATTGGAACCCTACGACTGACTCAACTGTTGCTGAGGGTCTGGCTGATCCAGATACTCCAACTCCCGTGATCTCCTAAAGGCCCTGTCCTCCTCGAAATTCACATCCCGTCTGACAACAACTCTCCTCTATGCAGGAATGTAAATCCGAAACGCCTTTGAGGTCTCACTGTAGCCCACAAAGATACCCTTCTCTGCGGTGGGCTCTAGTTTGGTCCTCTTCTCCTTGGATATATAGGAGTATGTAATGCATCCAAAGATATGAGGATGACCAATATCAGGCCTCTTCCTAGAAAAATCCTCCTCCGGAGTCATGTGCCCCAATCCACGATGTGGACTCCTGTTCTGCAAGTAAACAGCTGTGTTGCAGGCCTCTACCCACAAAAACAATGGCAACCCGTGATCATGTAACATGGCTTTGGCAGCCCCTATGATGGATCTATTCTTCCTCTCCGCAACCCCGTTCTGCTGGGGGTTGTAAGGAACAATGAACTCCCTCCTAATGCCTGCCTCCGCACAATAATCAACAAACTCTCCAAGGGTGTACTCTCCCCCATTGTCCGACCTCAGGGACTTGATCTTCCGACCTGTCTGTGTCTCCACAAGAGCTCTAAATTCCTGAAACCGCTTGAAGACCTCACTCTTGGTCTTCAAGAAATAAATCTAGGTCCTCCTGGAGTGATCATCAATGAATTAAACATAGTACTCATATCCACTCAAGGAAACATGAGACATCCGACCGCTCACATCAGAATGAATCAAATCAAGTATCCCAGTCGCTCTGCTGTCACTGCTGGGAAAAGGGGATTTGGCAAACTTG
Source organism: Pinus taeda (assembly GCA_000404065.3). NCBI lineage: Eukaryota > Viridiplantae > Streptophyta > Pinopsida > Pinales > Pinaceae > Pinus > Pinus taeda. Next base: position 166,215 of record APFE031758936.1, on the reverse strand, counting down.
CCCATAGCACAACCTCTGCAAGTATCAAAGTGATCAGTACTGAAATCTGGCATACCTGTAGTGATCTCCCGCAAGGTCCTCAAGGCTCCATGATACATATGTCCCATCCTGCGGTGCCAAATGTCACACTGCTCAGAACTGCTAGCTTTGCTGTCGATACTACTACTCAATGCCAAAAGGGGCTGGAATGCAAACTTGTACACCTTTGCATGGCGTACACCTATCACTCTAGTTGAATCAGCTGAAGCGCCCCTGAGATACATCAACACCTGTCCTCCCCTGAACAGTACCTCATATCCTCTTTCCTCCAAAGCTGAGACAAATATGAGGTTCTTCCTCATCCTTGGCACATAAAGAACATCTGTCACCTTCAAGGGAGGTTTGGACTCCCTCTGAAATGTTAGTGTCCCCACCCTGACTGCTCTAACAACTCTGTCATCACCGAGTACTACCTCTATATCAGTGCCACTCTCTGAAAGCTCATATAAGTACTCACAGAATCCTATCATGTGACGTGAAGCCCCACTGTCCACATACCAAATACCTGAAGATGCTCAGCTAATCGAGGGAAAAGCATGCTCCCTCTAAACCTGTGTGGCAGGTGATCCTGCACTAGAGGACTCATATGCAGTGAACCCAAACTCCCAGTCAAAATGAACTGCAAAGTCCTCAACCTCTGCTGAAGCTGCCACGCTCTGGTTCTTCCCCTTCTTCTTCTTCTTCTCTGGACACACAACTGCATAGTGTCCCATCTTTTGACAATTCCAACAATTCACCTTGGAATAGTCCTTCTGTGTGTTACCCTGTTTACCTTTACCTTTGCCTTTGCCCCCACCATTTCTTATGGAAGCCTGCTTCTTCCCTTTAACTTTCTTGCCTCCTGCTGACAGTGCTACATCCTCATCCTACTCAACTGGCTTAGCTGCCCAAGCTGACCTTTCCCGATCTCTGTCTGAATGCAATCATCCCAAAATCTCTCCCACGTGGGAAGGGTTTCACGTGCACAAACCCCATCAGTAAAGTTCATCCATGAACGGGGGAGGCCATTCACTGCAATCCACACCAACTCAGTGGGTGGAATGACCTCTCCAATTGCTGCCAACTCATCTCTCACATTAGTAATCTTTGTGAGATATCCAGCTACACTATCATTACCCATCTTAATGGTTTTCAACTTCTCCTTTAGGACCATTTTCCGGTTCTCATTGGTACTCTGGTAGAGATTGGACAATGCTGTCCACATCTCATGGGTGTTTCGCTTTCTTTTCACATGAGGAATGCAATGGTCTTGGACTTCGTCTAGAATCAGTTTCTTATCCTTCTTGTTCTTTTTATTATAATCAGCCAACTGAGTAGCATCAGTAGGCACAACAACAGGGTTCTGTGTGGTATGCACCATGATGTCCCAGACTTCTGCCTTCTCAAAGATACTCTGCATTCTCTCCTTTCAAACGTTGTAATTGTTATGCCCATCCAATCTATCCTCCACCCTCAATCCCAATGACATCCTGCTGTCTTAAAACTGAAAAATAGCATTGCTGTAGTAAAGATAAAGCCGCTGTTTGTAAAAAATCAGCTTGCTGGAATTTTCTGAGTGAAAAATCAGCAGGCTGTAATTTTCCTCCTTGCTGTCCCAAACTGCACTTCAGCATTCAAGCTCTGATACCATGTAAAAATTTCTCATTTCCCACCCCGGTTTTCAGTTTCACATTATTTATTCAAAATAGTTAAATGCCATTTCCCATATCTATACATTCAACAATTGAAAAAATAATTTTTGCTGAAAACACAAATTCTGGAAATTTTATAGAATGCTGGAAAAAGAAGAAATAAAAATCAGCACATACAAACAGCCATTCAACACATTTAAACACAGTGATTTCTTGTCAAGGTGACCCTGGAAAAACCTCCTACAACTCTTGGGGAAAACCAGTTCGAAAGCTCCTTATTTTTGGAAAATGCTTTTTACAGTGAGAAATATTCAGCAAAAAATCAGCAAGCAAACTTTTACAATTTATCTCGTTTTCCGTGCCTCACAGCCAATTGGAAAAATTTGCAAACAGCAAAACAGAACAGCAATGAATGTTGTACGGCCTCGATTTTTGTGCCCAATTTCAGCCTTAAATGCTATTGTACGGCCTGCCTAGAAAAGCATGCAAGCTGCCATAAATACGCTGGACAGATTTCCTCGATTTCTATGCAGAAAAAACCAGCAGTACAGCTGTACGGATTTGCCTCAATTTGCGTGCCAAGGTACAACCACTTGCTGTACGGATTTCTGCTCTTCGATTTATGTGCACTTGTTTTACGGATTTTTATAAAATCGTGCCCAAATTCTGCCTTTCACTGTGTGCTAACTCAACGGTACGGATTTGTTAAAATGCTGCTTTGGAATGTGTGCCAAGCTGCTGTATCTTTTTCCTCCTTATCCAAAAATCTCCCTTGCTCTCTTGCTCTCTTGCTCTCCTTCTCTCAATCTGCTCGTGAAAGAATGAATGACCTTTTCCACCCTAAGTGACTTTTGGGGAACCCCTAAATCCAATGGCTGAAATAGATTGAGATCTAGGGCTAAGATTAAATGCTCATTTAAATCTCACTTTCTATTTTTTAATTCCCCCACTTAATAAAGACCCACTTAGTCATTTATTTCCAAAGTCACTTTTCCTTTTTAATTTTACATTGACTTTATTAAAGTCACTTTAAAATTAGACTTTAGTAACTTGATCACTTAAAGTCACTTTTAAATCAGATTTGACTTTATAAAAATTATAAAGTCACTTTAGGAGAAAAATTAAATTCTTTTGGACACTTTTCCCTAGACCAAAGATCAAAGCCTTAGGGAACCACCTGTCCTCCGGTACCAAATTTCAACATGGAGGGTATCAATAAAGGTTGAAGACATCATCAAGAGAAGAATCTTGGTTATCAAGTAAGTGTCATATAATTACTCTATGTCTGAACAAGTATCATATTATTACTCTACTGGTCATATGGGTTCTTTCTGCAAGGAGAGAAATAAGCTCATTGGAGCATCAAATTACCTTGCATGGAAGAAAAGGATTGACCTGGCACTAATAGAGCATGATGTAATGGAATATGTAGTTGGGGAAATCACTAAACTTAGCAAAGACAAAATTCAAGATCTAGCAAAATACAAGAAAGGGGAGGTAAGGGCACAAAGGATCATAGTTGAATCAATCAAGGATGCTCTTGTTCCATTTGTTGCAAATTTGAAAACTTCGAAGGATATGTATGACAAACTAGTGAATTTGCACTCTGTAAGTACATTAGGACAAATGATTTCTTTGCAGAATAAATTGTACAAGATGAAGAAATCAAAGGATGAGGATATGACATCCTTTCTTATGAAGATCTCCCAATTAAGAGATCACTTGCTGTGGCTTGGAGAGATAATTTTATAATTCGGAAATGACCATCTATGTACTGAATGCATTGCCACCAAAATGGAGCAGCTTTGCAACAAACATTTACTCTAAGAAAGATTCATCTCCCTTTGATGAGTTGTGGGCACAATGCATTTTGGAAGAATCAAGGATCAAGGTAAAAGATGACATTGGATTAGATGAGCAGTCTCAAGCCTTTCTAGCTCGAGTCAAGAAGCTAAAGATAGGAAAGATTGGGAATTCCAAGAAGAAAGATACGTCCAAGGTTAAATGCTTTAAGTGCAATGAATATGGATAGTATAAAAGGGACTACCCAATCCAACATAACAACAAAAGAAAGGAAAGAAGTGAGGCTCACATAGTCGAGGAAGTAGGAGAACCTGAGAAGAAGCCGAAGAAAGAAGTGAAAAATCTTTACTATTAAAGAAGGCATCTTGTTTGTCAGGTTCTTGGAAAAATTGGTCTTTCCTTTATGATAGCATGCATTGTTGTTTACTTTAGAAGAGTCTTGATTTTGCATAACATCAGAGAAACACATGTGATAGTAGCATATGTAGTGTCTACTTGGTTAAGTTTCTTTGTAGGAATCATCTAGTATTTAAGAAGATAGATAGACCATTTTGCATATTGTTCATCCGGGCATTATCTAACATCATGTTAGGAATAGTCATCTTGCTAAGGTGGATCATTGATCCTGGAAGAACCATCATTTTTGAAAGTTCTTAGGAGGAGCACCATGATAAGGTTAGTATAGATTCCATGTAATGTGGAAACAATACATTTGAAGGGATGAAGGAGTACAATGGGTCGGGTTGCTAGTCCATTGTGAGATACATTGCTAGATGACAGAATAAAAGGCATAGGAACCCACAGTGTAAGTGACTCTTGGATAAGATTCATTTGAATAGAATCTTGTAACATGCTCTGTATGATTATGTGATGTTTTAAAGTAAAGGATTTGACTTAAGGATGTATAAAAGATTAAGACTTTCTCTAGAATATGTAAGATAATGATTAACATCTAGTATAATCTCTGGAAGAAAAAGTTCTAACTTGGTAATCAAGTTCAATCCTTGGGCACTTTGATGCATGAAGGAAGATTCATATGGAGATGGACCATGACGATGTTGATGGAATGAGAAGGCCATGAGGATGAGGTAAGTTTGTTTTTCATTTTTGTCGTTATCTAGTTAAACTACCTAGAAGAATTTTGTAGAAATACATGATGAAAGTTGAGGCAAAATTCAATTGTATGGATGAAATGTATGAAGAATATTAAGCGAAGCTCAATATCTGGTACCTGGCAACTATGAAGTCAAGATGTGCTCATCTTGGGATTGAAAGGTAGTTGTGCGAGAAGATAACCTGAATGTCAAGGAAGATAACTTTCATGAGGAAGCTATGATCAACTTGAAGTTTGGAAAAGCTCAATATAATGCCTTCATCGATGATGACAAGATGAAAGTGATGTCCAAGAAAGGTGATCTGGTTCCTGTCACAAAATTGAAGAGTGAAGATGGCTCCATGATACCTCGAAAGGAAGCAAGCTCGATATAATGAGATGCAGAGAAAAGAGGGAGCGAGACAACTATGGAGAATTGGTAGCTAATACTCTTATGAAGACAAGCTATAAGGCTTGTGGTGTTGACTTCTCAAAATAAAAAAGAAGTTTAGAATCTCCTCTAGTTTTGAGAGGGAGCAAAGGAGTCTCCTTAAATAGGAGCAAAGGTCTATTCCCTGGGTAGGAGGGAATAGGGATATCCTCTTTGGTTGAGAGGGAGCGATGTTGGACGTCACATGTGCATTCTCTTCTACAGGTGATGAAGAGAGAATGGTGGAGGATTGGATAAGCATCTGGGTTTCCTTGAGGATATAGAATCCAAGAAAGGAAAGGTACTGACACAATTTGAGGATAAGACAGGTATCCAAGAGAAGAGAGGTCGAAGAGGACTGATATTCTTTGAGGACTCAGGATTGGCGATCCAAGGTAAGAATAGTCCTAAAAGGACATACCTTGTGAACATCTGGTTGGGGTATGTGCCTTGTAGAGGTAGTGCGATATCACAAATAAAGCCTCCCAACATAATGCTCTCGAATAAAGTTGAGTTTGTCAAGTTAGGCCTCAGTGGCAGTGCTGGTTATATTGTTCATGCTTACTGTTGGCTTATCAACCCGACTCTTCTTATGAGAACTCTTGCATTTGAGAATGATGTTGTACTGGTTGTACAATCATGAATACCCTTCTAGTTAATTGGGAATGTTGAAAATGTAACTAGTTTCAGTCTTCATAATTGTTGTTGTACTCATTTCAATATGTACCCTATGTAACAAACAAAAGAAGAAAATAAAGTTATTATTATTAAAGCATGGGTTTCATGCTCATTTTTGATGGTCTTCTAGGTAAAAGCATGTTCTTCATGCTTCTAGGGTTTGTTAGGTCTTAGGATTTATTGTCATGAGTCAAAGGAGTCAACATCATGTTTATGAGACCCTTCCGGGCAAAATGTAATTGGAAAAAGGATTTATTTTGAGTCTAGAAAGTCCTGGAAACTCCAAAAGTACAAGTTGGCCTAAAGGAGGGAATTTGATCCCTTGGAAAGGCTATAAAGGAGCAGTTTGACCTCATTTGGCATCCCCTCACTCACAAGTTTGATCTCAAGAAGAATGTTCGATCTATAGCTAGGAAGCAGAAGAAGAAGAGAGCGAATGTTTAGAAGAAGAAAGGAAGGACAAAAATCTTGTTTTTGGGCTCAATCTCTCTCATATGTGTGAAGGATTAGGGTTTCTGCAGCTTCCAAGAAGGGAAAAATCTGTAGGACTGTGTTGCAGTAAGACAAAGGGCAATATCTTGTTGCTGAGAGAAAGAATACTCTATCTTGACCTCATTGACCTTGGGAGGAGCTGTCTTGCTCTAGGGAGGTCTCAAGAGGAAGTTGAACTAGGGTTTCTACAACAACAACAAGGGCCGAAGTTGTAGGACGAAATTTGTAGGTCAAGTTGCAGTATTGAAGCTGGCAGGTTGAAGTTGCAGTTTTTGAAACTGGTTGGAGCAAGATTAAGGAATTACTTGCTGGAAGGGCTGATTTGGTACTTGGAGGGGGACTTGGTCTAGGACTTGGGCCTTGTGTGTCTCATTTGAAGCAAATTCTATAGGAAGAGAAGAGTTTACTGGGTTTTCCCCTCAGAGGGGTTTTGCCCTGGCTAAGAGCCTAATTTCTGTGTCCTCTATTGTTACTGTTTTGTTCTTGATATTATTTGATGAAAAAATCTAACTAAAGAACAGAAGAAGATTAACTAAGTTCATAATCAAATATTAAGGTTAAGGAAAATTGGAATTAATAAGTTGCCACCTTGAATTTTCCAACACTGTGCATGAACTAGGGTTTCTTCTTTCAGTGGAAACATTAATTTTGGTCCAGCTCTAGGGTTTTATGCACAAACCCTTGGGCCTTCTAGTTTTCTAGGGTTTACAAACCCTAGAATTTTCATTTACATCTTTTGAAGGTCAACCAGACTTTGTCGCCTGCAAAGTTTCTTTTCCATATACTAATGTTCAACATGTATGATGAAATTCATTATGTCATCAATCAAAGTATTTCCCATCTCGATGTTAGTCAAATGTGTTAGGATCAGGAATCTTCCAATGAGTTTTCTTCATCAAGAAAAATATGACAGACCCGCAACATACTTGGTTATTGCTTCATTACTAGCAATGATATTCGAGCAACCATGTATTGATCCTTTTAGTCCAAGTAGCTTACACGTTGTCATAATAAGAACACTTCTAGTTTTGCAAGTGACTCATTTTTCTCAAGATGTCTTCGGTCTCCAAACTTGAAGAGGAACTCAACCTCTTTTTCATTGTAAGCTTGCCATGACAAAAGTGAAGGTAATATCCACGAACTTGCTTCATGACAATGATCCTTATTCAAAATTTTGACTGCCTTGGAGTGGAAGGAATAGATTCGAGGAATAAACAAAATGGGTCCCATCCTTTAGTACCCAAATACCATAGTATCAACAATGAATGCAAAAAATGGCATCAATACTTTTGTAGCTTCAAAACATCCTGTTGCTGAACACAATTTGAAATACAATGCAACATCTTCACAAGTTTGTTATATCATACTTCAGATGTTCGACACATGTAGATAGATCACATATTTCCCTTAATTGGCCTTGTCTTGCTCATAATCTGAATTGTGATGCTTTCATGCTACAGATTAGTAAGTGTATCTAACAATATTTCCTTGCACGAGCATAATTTAAGATCATTTGTGAATTTATTCTTGAAATTGTATTAGAGGCTTGAGGTATCTAAGAGAACTCGCTCCATACTTCAATTTGCATGAGTATGTGATTACTTGGATTGATTGCTTATCAATAGAATTTGATCCCAAACGAAAGACAAACTTGTCAATAACCCTTCTTTAAGATTTGCAATAATGTTCAACTTCGGTTTTTGTAGGATAATATATTTTCTAAATTTCTAGCAAGCTTGTTGAATTTCCATGGATAATATATTTTCTAAATTTCTAGCAAGCTTGTTGAATTTCCATGAAATTCTGCAACTGCTATGACGAACAATCTAAAACTAATTCTTTTTTCACCAAGACACATAATTTCTCAACACTAAAATTAACGTAATTAAACGCAGAGATAAAGAACAAAATCACACCAGAGATAGAATAATTTTCTTAGGAAACCTAACTAGGAGAACCCTCTTCTCATTGTCAAATTTTATTGAAAGAGTTTGAGCATATGATTTTCTTACAAGGCAATACTGTTTCACTTGAGAACACACTTGTTTTCACTGCTTGGACTAAGCTTGAAACTCCCTGAAATCCTCTCAACCTAGCTCTTACATCCTTTCGCAATCCAACCCTATTTCCTAGAGTTGGAAATCTCCTATTTCCTAGAACAATGGTGGCTCCTATTATTTAGGATTTCCTCCTAAATCCTAGCATTGGTATGCAAGGAAGTCTCCCTCTCAATTCTACGTACAAGCTCCTCCTTGATACGCTCTCTCAACAAGATGCTCTCACACACACAAACTTGGGCATACAAGAAATAATACAAATATGTGCCTTGGTCCTCCTTTTAAGCAATTCGATCATGCTAATTTTGGCAAGTACAAATTTAGAACAATAGTTGTGATTGATGAGTTAACTAAATTTGAACAGAACTCTCTCCACTCATAACTTGGAGTTATAACTGATCTTTGCCTCAATCAAAACTGAAGCTCCCAACTCGTCTTATCCCAAACTCAAACTGCCTGTTAGAAGTCTGCTATACTGCTCCTCCAACTCCATGCATGAATTAATTTCTCCATGAACTCGTCCTAACACCAAGAACTCATGCATGCTAAACGAAGGATTGATTGTGGTCTTTCTTGACTAGGGCACAAGTCAAGAAGACCTTCCCTCGCTATACTTTTCAACTCTCCCTCTTAGTGAGGAAGGTGCTTCTGTAAGATCCTTGTCCACGTGGATCTGCCTCCAACACTACCACTTTCTCTATTGCTATAGTCGCTCCCTTTGAAGTAGAAGAATTCCCTGCTTTCTTCTATGGAATCTGATTTGAAGACCTGTTCTTTCCAACCATGCTTTGCGAGTCCATCACTTCAGTCATAAGTGCCATTTACCTTGTGTACCTATGTGGCTGCTTCCTTTGGCTGGAGTTGATACTAGAAGATCCAACTCTCCCCTGATCTCCCTTAAACAAATCTTTTGCCCACTTGGCTCGAACTCTCCCTATACCAGGAGTCACTGACTAAGTAGATGCCTCCACTCACTCTGGGCTATGCTCCTCATCATCTTGTTGGTCGGCCAAACTGCCATCTAGCTGAGACTCAAACTGAGATATTGGCCTAGGCTCCATCTTGAGAGCTCTATCCTTCTCTTGCTCAACCATCACTTCTCTACTTTGATAGCTTCTCGCCTTGTTGCTCAAGGCTACACCTATCTCAACCTTAAGTAAGTACATATTCTTCTTCCTTATACCTATTTGCTTCTTACATCTAGAAGCTAAGTGTTGGAGGTAAGCCTTACCTTTGCTGAATATGACATCATAACCTTTGTCCTTAAGGGTAGCAATTGAAATAAGATTCTACTTAAGGCTTGGAACATAGAGGACATCTCTAAGATGAAGAGGATTAACTGGCTCCCTTTGAAAACTGATAGTACCGACTCCTCTAGCTGCGTAGTAGCCATCATATCCTAGATCGATTTGAAACTACATGTCCTTCTCCTTCAGGTGGCTAAAAAACATCTTGTTCTTGGTCATGTGGAAGGATGCTCCTGAATCAATATACCATACACTGCTGTCTGTTGAGCTTGTGATGAAAGAAATCAATGAGAAATCGTTCTTGAAGTGGGCAAAAAATGCATCTACCTTCACGGATGCAGATACATGATCTTTCCTGGACTCCCTCTGATTAGGATAGTTAGTGGCATAGTGCCCAAACTCATGGCAATGGAAGCACGTGATCTTGCTTAGATCCTTCTTCTTCTTCTCGCCCTTCTGATTGGACTTAGCCTCTCCTTGGCCCTTTTTCCCTTGGCTTTGCTGCTAGGGCAAGGTTCTCCTCGTGCTTGGTCTTTGTTGATCTACCATCTCTAGCCCCTCTCTGGATTTCTTCTTGAACGCAGTCACCCCATAGCCTTTCCCAACTAGGAAGATTTTATCATCCACTTACTGCATCCTGGAAGCTATACCAAGACTTATGAAGTCCTATTAATGCAAAACTCACCAGGTCACTCTCTGGTACAGTCACCCCCACACGACCTAGCTCATATCGAACTTGAGTGAACTTTGAAAGATACGTGACGATGGGCTCAACTTTGCTCATTCAGATGCTCGGTAGCTTCTCTTTGAGAGCAAGCTTCTTGGTATCATTGGTACCCTGAAACCGTTGTAAGATGGCTTGAAACATCTCATATGTTGTCTTCTTCTCATAGAGATGAGGAATAATATGGTATCTTACCCCCTCTAGAATGATCTTCTTCGCCTTGGTGTCATTATTAGTATGCCGAGCCAACTCTTGGGGATCTTGTGGTGGCGGTATACCTTTGTTGATGAACTCTCCCACCCCATTATCTTCCAACATTATTGTGATTCGCTCCTTCCATGCACAAAAATTCGAGGCTCCCTCTAGACTGTGATATGACCTTAGTCCAAGGAAGACCATACTGCCATCCAAGGAACTATTTTGCTCTACAAAATATGACCTCACTAATCAACTCTGCTACAACAAAGTCAATGAACTTAAGGCTTGTCAAGGCTGTCACCTATTAGTGATATTGCTCCTCCAATATCACAAAACTTGGGCACAAAACACTGTTGTTCAATACTCTTATTGACAACCCTTCCACTAGCGACAAGGCTCCTCAAATATTAGCCTACATGCAGCCCAATCACAAAACTTACACACCTTGACCCATAGTTAAGATCACTGATAGACTTCGATCACCTACAATAGGCCTCTTGTCCATGTATCAGTCCCTCACTGTTCTCTTGTTATAACTCTCCTTTTCTGCCCAAACACTTTGCTCTTCTGCTCAACTATCTGAGGCTAGGTCCACGATCATACTTCAGGTCTGTAATTCCAAAACTTGACCTAAAAAGCCTCTCCCTTACTACATTGCTATTTGATATAAATTTGGCCTCCAATCCACAATAAAACAGTGCCTTTTTGAGCGTTCTTATCAATTGATTAGGGCCTCGTCCCTCCTCCCACAACATAGAACTTTGGCCCTTTAGATAGACAACAAACCAAAGCTGATATCCCTTCCTCAACGCACAATACCCTAACAAATTAATCACAGACTTGGACAAAATACTTTGAGGTAGCGTAACCCTTAAAAAAGTCCTAACTGGGCACGTAGAAACCACATAATGGTCCCTTCTACGTGTGTTGGTCTTTATGCGGATCTCTGTTCTGATACCATGATGAATTTCCTTGAAATTCTGCAACTGCTATGATGAACAATCTGAAACTAATTCATTTTTCACCAAGACACAAAATTTCTCAACACTAAAAGCAGCGGAATTAAACACAGATAAAGAACACAATCACACAAGAGACACAATAATTTTCTTGGGAAACCCAACTGGTAAAACCCTCTTCTTGTTGTAGAATTTTATTGAAAGAGTTTAAGCATATGAATTTCTTAAAAGGCAATACTATTTCACTTGAGAACACACTAGTTCTCACTGCTTGGACTAAGCTTGAAACTCCCTGCAATCCGCTCAACCTAACTCCTAATTCCTTATGCAATACAACCCCTATTTCCTAGCACGGTAGTGGCTCCTATTATTTAGGAATTCATCCTAAATCCTAGCACTGGTCTGCAAAGAAGTCTCCCTCTCTATTCTGCGTATAGGCTCCTCCTTGATACGCTCTCTCAACAAGATGCTTTCACACGCACAAACTTGTGCATACAAGAAATGATACAAAGATGTGCCTTCGTCCTCCTTGTAAGAAATTTGATCAGGCTAATTTTGGCAAGTACGGATTTAGAACAACAATTGTGATTGATAAGTTTACTGAGTTTGAACTCAACTCTGTCCATTCATAACTTGGAGTTATAACTAACTAATCTTTTGCTCAATCAAAACTGAAGCTCCCAACTCGTCCTATCCCAAACTCGAACTCCCTGTTAGAAGTCTGCTATACTACTCCAATTCCATGCATGAATTAATTGCTCCATGAACTCGTCCTAACACCAAGAAATCGTGCATGCTAAAGGAAGGACTGTTTGTGGTCTTTCTTGACTAAGGCACAAGTCAAGAAGACCTCTCACATAATCTCTTGGTCCAGCAATTAAGGGATTAGACTTTTCTTTAACCATTTTGAAAAGCTTATGAACATCAGCTTCCCAACAAAAACGTTCATAGACTCTTCCTCAACCTTTAGAATCATTATTGATCCTTTTTATGCCATGACTAGTTTCTTTAAGGTCTTGGACCCTTATAATGTTGTGACTCTTGGCCTTTTCTAGGACTTCGTCCATCACCTTCCTCTAGTTTGTTAGCCTTAATCAATTTGTCACATTTGTAACTAATAACAAATTTACAACCAAGTCCTATTCTTCAATATCTTTGAAATAGGTCTTGACCACCATCTCTTTTGGTCTTAAAAGGTGTAGCCAGAATAAGTTAACATTGGTTCCCTTTTTACCAGACTCATTACCCCTTTTAATATTTGAAATATCATTGGCTTATGAGATGAAAGTTTGACTTATAAGAATTCTTCAAATATTATGAAAAGTGTACTGATCATAGCCATCCTTCAGACATAGATTAAACTTGTAAAGGGTCTAACATAATTATTGATATTCATCTGTTTTTCTTGCTAGCCTTTTAAAAGGCCTGATACAACCTGGGAATTTTCGGCTTTTGTTGAGGCCTTAATGTCCTTCCTGGGATCAACCTTGAGGCTTTTCAACCTTCTTCAATTGATGAGGTCTCTCGGCCTCCTTAGACCTGAGGTTTCTTCTTGTGATTTTGTGGTCTAGACTGAGGCCTTTGGGCCCTGAATCTAGGGCTTTGACCCTCTTCCATAAACAAACAAAACTTTAGCTAACGATCAACAGATTTCGGCCTCTTTGGGATGAAACTTGTCCTCCATTTAACCAGAACAAGGTTCATATGAGATTCTTCTATCAATCACAGACAAAGTTTGGACTAGGGCTTCAAAATTTTGTCTAGGGCTTCTTTTTCTGTGGCCACTTTTACATCTAAGCTCTAATACGATGTTGATTTTTTCATAGGTCTTCTTAGCCGATAATTGTTGATTTGGGGTAGCATTGGATGTTCTCTAGGCCTCAAAATTTGTAGGAAGTCTTAGACACATGCATTCTCCAATACCCAGAAATCGTTTTGGGAGATTCCATTCAGAAACAATTTTATTAAAATAATTAATTATTTTTAATGGGACCCTAAGTCTAAACTTAGGAAATTAAAGTAATTAATGGTATTAATCTAAACTGTGGGTGGAACTTCTAGAAGAAGGCAGAGATCAAGTCAAACGATCCTAACCATTGATTAGAATGTAATTTGGGCCCTTGATTGATCAACGAGTGGATATTATAAGAGGAGACTTGATGGGCACTTGGAGAACACACCAGAGTCAGATACTCAATTACCCGAGTAAGATTGATTTCTCACTGGTTGAAGTTTGGCAAGAGAAATTTGAATTAGAGAGAGAGTTGCAGGTGAGAAAGGAAGAGAGGACATCAGCATATTCAAAAAGTACAAGGCAGCAAGACGCAGAGTAGGAACATGGTGACACAGAAAGAGGCAGTGCAGAGGCAGTTTGACGCAGAGCCTACGTGTGAAGCTTGACACTGAGCGAGGGAGAGCAGTTTGATGCAGAAAGGATCAAAAGGATTCCGGGGAAGAAGTGCTTCACCTGTGGTAGAACTTGGTCAAGAAGTGTCTGTAAAATTTCTCATTCCTATTTTGCTGGCTGTGATTTGTACATGAGAATTTGCTGAAGAATAATAACTATTGCACCGATTTTCCTACATTGGGATTTTCCGGGGATGATTGTCCAAAAATCACTGTCATTGTGATTGTATTTGTGCCAGTATTTTTCCTTACATTTACTTTTTGCAATGTTTTAATTGTGAAAGTTGCAATAGAATATATTTCGATATTTGCCGTAAGAATATTGTGGATAACTTATTTATGAGATAATAAGTAGAAGAAATAATATTAATCACTAAAATAGGATTTCTATTTAGAAATTTTCACATGGTATCTGAGCTAAAGGGAAGCAGAAGAAAGAAGCCGGAGGACCCAACGTTGAAAGGAGAAGGGAATTTGAAATTCCTGCAGGGTCAAAAATTTGAATCTCTCGGCGCAGTTCAAGCCAAGAAGATTGGATTTCGTGGAAAACTCTCTCTAAGTGAGTCGATAGAGAGGTAAGTCTTTCCAATCGAAATTTATCAGTGGTAGAAGGGACAACACAATAGAAGGTTTAGCAAGGAGGGTTGTCTCAGGTGGGACGTAGTTTTTCCTGCAGTAGTTACTAGGACAGGTTAGTGTCAGAAATTGGCACAATATGGATACTCAAAGTGTCTCAGATTTATCTACCAGATTAGATGAAGAATTCACGTGCCTAGCAAATTCAGCTTCAGCGGATGTTTGGTACATTGATAGTGGGGCTTCAGCTCATATGATTGGAGTACGAGAACATTTCTCGAGCTATCAAGAAGAACAAATGGACTTCCATATAACTATGGGAAACAGAACGAAATGTACTCCAGTAGGGAGAGGCACCATAACATTTCAGACGGAAGCAGGGACCAACATTGGAGCCACCAATGTTCTGCATGTGCCAAGATTAGGAATGAATTTGATTTCATGTCCGAGTTATAGGACAAAGGATATGTTGTATACTTCAAGGGAAAGAAAGTATATGTCAAAGCATCCAAGCTGGAAGAAGAAAAAGCAAATTGGGGTTCGAAGCAACAAGTTGTATAGGTTGCAACTTGAATCACCAATGGCACTGATAGACAACAACTGTAATGGTGAGAAGGAACATAATGAATTATGGCATAGGCGAATGGGGCACTTACACCATGTAGCACTGAGGATGCTCAGAGAGACTGTTACAGGTGTGCCAGTCCTTAGTAATGAACATGATGACTTATGCAGAGGATGTGTGCTAGGGAAGTACGCTAAAGCAACTTTTTCTAGAAGTAACAATAGAGAAGAATGTGTGTTAGGATTAATACACTCAGATATCTGCGTTCCTATGTCCATAAGAGCTCTTAGTGGTGGCGAATGCTTTGTCACCTTTATCGATGATCACTCCAGAAAAACCTGGATCTATTTCTTAAAGACCAAGGATGAGGTCTTTGATCGTTTCCAAGAGTTAAAGCTCTTGTTGAAAATATGGCAAGGAAAAAGATAAAGGTATTGCATTTAGATAATGGTGGAGAATATATAGACAAAGACTTCACAGATTTCTGCGCAATAGAGGGCATCAAAAGAGAGTGGACAACTCCATATAGTACAATTCCATATAATCTAGAGCAGAATGGAGTAGCAGAATGGAAAAACAGAACTATTTTTGGGGCAGCCAAAGCTATGTTGTATGATTAGGATTTACGTAGGTATCTATGGGCAGAAGCTTGCAAGGCAGCAGTATATATCCAAAATAGAACTCCTCATAGAGCATTGGGGAAGAGAATACCCGAAGGAGTTTTCATAGGGAAGAAGTCGGAAGTCAGTCATCTCAGGATATTCGGAAGCGTGGCTTATTGTCACATTCCATACGAGAAGCGTAGTAAACTGGATCAGATTGCAAAAAATGGGTATCTCGTAGGATACAATGAGACCTCAAAGGCATATAGAATCTACATTCCTGGCAACAGGAAGAGTGTAGTAAGACGAGATGCAAAGTTCATGGAGGACAAAACTTTCAGGAAATCTTGTGAGATGCCTACAGAAGATCAATCAGGTGATGTCTCTTTAGTCCAAGAGCAGCAAGGACAACAAGGAGGATAGGCAGGAGGACATACACCTGGATCGAGTACAGTGACTAGCACCAATATCTCCTCAGGAGGAGAAATGCAGGTGATTCTCAACAGATGAAACGACAGGATTAGGAGGAAGAGTTAGTTGAGCCTCCCACCACCAGTGGTAGAACCAATAGAGAAGTACGACAGACACTGAGGGACGCAGGGGAGTTTTTTGGAGCTCTTAGAGCCGAGAAGAGGCAGCGTAGACAACTAGATAGATACCAGGCATTGGTAGCTCAAGTTGAAGAACCCTCTAGCTTTCAGGACGCTGTTCAACACCAAGTATGGGTGGATGCCATGGTGGAAGAATACAACTCCATCATGACGAATGATGTTTGGGAAGTAGTACCTAGACCAAAAGATAGATTAGTTGTAGGATCACGATGGATCTACAAGATCAAGTATGCTGCAGACGACAATATAGAGAGGTACAAGGCAAGGTTCGTGGCAAAGGGGTATGCTCAAAAAGAAGGAATAGACTATGAAGAGACCTTCGCCCCAGTTGCTTGATACACCTCTATCAGATTTGTTATATCCCTAGCAGCGCAAATGGGATGGGAGATTCATCAGATGGATGTCAAGACAACATTCTTGAACTAAGTGATAGAAGAGGAGGTTTATATAGAACAACTCGAAGGCTTCGAAACTCATGAGAAGAAAACTTATGTTTGAAGGTTAAAGAAAGCCCTATACGGGCTCAAGTAGGCATCCAGAACATGGTATGGTCGGATTGATATTTACTTGCAGCAGTTGGGATTTGTCAAGAATGATGCTGATCCCAATCTCTACAATTTGTTGTTAGAGAATGAGCCACTTATTTTGGTATTTTATGTAGATGACCTGTTCCTAACTGGGTCATCCAGGCTCATCCAGGATTGCAAGAAGAATCTTGAAGCTGAATTCAACAAGAAGGACTTGGGATTGATGCATTATTTTCTGGGGTTGGAAGTTTGGCAGAAGAATGGTGAGATCTTCCTTGGACAAGGAAGGTACGCTACAGAAATTTTGAGGAGATTCAGAATGCAGGATTGTTGACCCATGGCTACTCGCATGATCACCAATTGGAAAAAAATAGATGCATCAAAAGACAAGGAAGTAGATCCCACCTTGTATAGGCAACTCATTGGGTCGCTTATGTATCTGGTCAACATTAGGCCAGACATTTGTTTTGCTGTCAACACTCATAGTCGGTTCATGGTGGAACCAAAAAGGGTGAATTGGGCAATAGTAAGACACATGCTTAGGTATGTATGCGGAACAATTGGATATGGGTTGAAGTACTCCCCAGGGGAGGACGTCAGTTTGAATGGGTTCACTGATGCAGATTGGGCATGTAATTCAGTAGACCGGAAAAGTACCTTAGGGTATTTCTTCAATGTTGTATCAGGGATGATATCTTGGTGCAGCAGGAAGCATAATATATGGCAGCCAGCACAACTACGTGCGAAGCCATATGGCTAAGAAAATTGCTTGTGAGCTTATTCAGAAAAAGGATGGAAGCGACCAAGGTTCAATGCGATAATCAGAGTTGTATCAAACTCTTTGAGAATCTAGTATTTCATGATTGGTCGAAACATATAGATATCTGTTGTCATTTTATCAGACACTGTGTTCAGCGTGGGGCAGTAGAGCTACAGGATGTCCCCGCAGGAGAGTAGGTGGCCGATATACTCACAAAGGCTCTCAGAAGAGCTAAATTCACTCAGTTCAGAGAGTAGATGGATATGGTTGAAAATCCGTTTTAGTAGCAATAGCAGTTTGCAGTGCAGGGACTGTTGATAGTGACAGTGTCAGCTACAGTACAGTTGCAACATCAACGCAGTAGTTGGTGGACAACATGTTAGACATCAGCAACACAGAGGACGATGCTTTAGAGTCAGAGCAGTATGCAGTAGCATTATATTGCTAGAGCACATTCCTTGCTAAGAGGGAGTGTTTATTTGGGGTAGCATCGGATGTGCTCTAGGCCTCAAAATTTGTAAGAAGGCTTAGACACATGCATTCTCCAATACCTAGAAATCGTTTTGGGAAATTCCACTTGGAAACAGTTTTATTAAAATAGTTAATTATTTATAATTGGACCTTAAGTCTAAACTTAGGAAATTAAAATAATTAATGGGTATTAAACTAAACTGTGGGTGGAACTTCTAGAAGAAGTCAGAGATCAAGTCAAATGATCCTAACCATGATTAGAATCTAATATGGGTCCTTGATTGATCAATGAGAGGATTATAAGAGGAGACTTGATGGGCACTTGGAGAACACACCAGAGGCAGATACTTAGTTACCTGAGTAAGATCAATTTTCTCATTGGTCTAAGTTTGGCAAGAGAAAATCGAATCTGAGGGAGAGTTGCAGGTGAGAAAGGAAGAGGGGGCATCATCATATTCAGAGAGTACAAGGCAGGAAGACGCAGAGCAGGAACAAGGTGACGCAGAAAGAGGCAGTGGAGAGGTAGTTTGACGCAGAGCCTACGTGTGCAGCTTGACGTTGAGCTAGGGAGAGCAATTTGACGCAGAGAGGATCAAAAGGATTCCGGGGAAGAAGAAGTGCTTCACCTGGGGTAGAAATTGGTCAAGAAGTGTCTGTAAAATTTCTCATTCCTATTTTGTTGGTTGTAAGTTGTATTTGGGAATTTGCTGAAGAATAATAAAACCCTCATCTACTGCATGGGTTTTCCCACATTGGGTTTTTCCGGGGACGATTGTCCAAAAATAACTGTCATTGTGATTGTATTTGTGCCAATATTTTTCTTTACATTTACTTTTTGCAATGTTTTAATTGTGAAGGTTGCAGTAGAATATATTTCGATATTTGCCGTAAGAACACTGTGGATAACTTATTTATGAGATAATAAGTAGAAGAAACAATATTAATCACTGCAGTAGGATTTCTATTTAGATTTTTTCACAATAATTACTTCTAATGATTTTTACTTTAAATCTTCTTGTATTCACATTCATCATTAAGAAATTACACAAAATATCTTCAACAATAGAACAAAATTGACAATAGGATCATAAAGAGATAGTCAAACAAGAAACACAAACTTTTTTACCTTGGGAAAACCCACATGGGGAAGAAACCCAACAACCTTTTCCTTAGAGAAATTCTTCAGTTCAACAAGAGATACATCTATGTCAAATAAAAAGTGAAATTGACTAGTAACATAGCCCTGGTCACACCTTGTCAAACTGCCCTTTAGACAAGTCAATTCGCTGCCCAATGAACTTGGCCTGGTTTGATCTGCTAGGGCTGAATTTCTGCCTTGTACTGCGCCCAAAAATCTCAATCCTGTTGCTTTGGTATGCCCAGAAACTCTGCCTTATGTCTCTGTGTCAGATTCATCCTTTTCTCTCTGTCTTAGATGCATCCTATGCTTTGTCAGATCCACCCTATGCTTTGCCTTAGATCCGCCCTTTTATTTCTGCCTCAAGTGATCCAAATTGATTGCTTGAGTAGAAGGACAAAACCTTTATATAGTCTTCTAGTGAACTGAATGGGTGTGACCATAGGGGTAGGCTGACCCGACTTTTTGTAGGGCCGACTTTATGTTTTGGAGCCAAAAATCCAATGTTAGAAATTCAAAAATTTCTTTTGAAGTCAACATGAAGAACATGTCTTACATAATTCAAGCGCTAAATTATTAATTATGAAGACTAATCATAGCTATAAAATTCAACATCCTCCATTAACTAAGTGAGAGGATTTTAAAACCCTCACAAAGTCCCAACTCTATCCGATCAAGTATGTAGAGGACCAGTAGATCTGATGGCACTACTTCAGATAGAGACGGGGGTAGTGTATAAGCGTAGACCACAGAATTTTGGAAGATAGCAATACTGTTAGTTTTCTCTCCCAAGAACCCAGATGTACTCAAGTATCTGAGGGGTCTACACAACCATCTGTGAAAGCAAGTGGTGCTGTTCAAACCCAAAATGATGGATGAGTCTTGTGTACAAGCACAATACCTAGGAAACATTGGCCAGAAGAAAGGGCAATCAAGTGGTTCAAAATGGATGGGACACTAGAAAGCTTCCAAGGAAGGGGAAGAAGAAGTGGAAAGGGGGAAGGACACGAAGACAACAACTACAACCCACTAGTGCAAAGATCCTAGCAACCACTGCAGTATTGATGGTCACATAGAGGAGAAGTGTTGGAAATTACATCTAGAGCTCAAGAAGGATGCGTAGAAGAAAAATCTCATAGCCACAAATTTAGACAATCAGGTGGAATGCAACTTGTATGTGGATGAAAAGATTATATGCCCATCAATGCAGAAGGGGGTGAATCTAAGCAGGCTTCAACAACATGAAGAGGAGGAGATGACCAAACTCTTCCATATAAAAATATAGGTCAAGAACACAAAGATTGATGCTTTGTTCAACTCACGTTCACAGACAAATCTCATAGCAACGGATATGGTCAACAAACTTGGATTGGAGGTTCATGACCATCCTAGTCCATATCTTGTAACAACCCATCTTGAATCACGAGTAGCATGGAAATATTAGCATGCATGTAAGGCATGCATATGATAGCTACATATGCATGCACCACATACATTGCACTAGTATATATATTAATTACTCATGAAGAATGTCTAAATATAGGATAAATGAATTAATTATCAAAGGTGCTAATTAAATACCTAACACTCATAAATAGAATGAATGTATATTAAGTAAGAGATATAGTGAATATATTGAGTTTATCCATAAGTTTACCACCCTGTATATATAACTATATTGTAGTACACAAATACACTTATAATCCAAAATATATGTTAAATGATTTCATAAGCTAAATCCAAAATTTTATTATTAAATCTTATATGTTATAAAAATAAATATTATTTAAATCATTGTAATATTATGTCACTATATACTATTTTATCAAATCAAAATAAACAAACTGTCAAAATTAAAAAAGGGTGATGTCACCTTATGTTATAGTGTCATCCAACTCAATTAAATGCAAGAAACATGACAAGGCAGCCATCGTTTGACAAAAAATATTTTGCTTTTATAAGACGGTGAACGAATGCGCAGAGGGGAAGGAACCTCTGTTATTTAAGAGAGGAAATAGGGATTTTGTGAGGGTGTCTACAACTGTTGTTAGTATTCTCTCTGGAGTTGAAGGAAGGAATTTTGAAGAGAGTCATTGATAGAAGGAAATTGAGCTTAAATTGTAGTTGGTAAATTTTGGATGAATTTAGGAATTTAAATACGAAATTATATTTTGGTTTGAGCTCTGCATTTTGGGTATTAGAGCTCTACATATCCATTGGGATGGATCAACAAGGAGGAACATAAAAAGGTAACCAAAACAATGTAAAATTAAATTTACTATCAGTGCTAATTTTACCAATGAAGTACAATTGAATGTAGTTTCACTTGATGTATGTGGAGTTGTATTTGGGAGTCCCTACATGTATATGAGGGATGCAATCTTCATGTGGAGAGCTAACCAATATCTCCTCATCAAGGACAAAAAATCATTCATCATCAATGTGCACAAGGGAAAGTCAAAGATTTCAATGATAAGTGCTAATAAAGCCAAGAATTGATCAGTTTTAGTAAAAAGTATGTTTTATTATTCTTAAGAGAGGTTTAGTCTATAGAAGGTCAATGAGAGCAAAGCTATCCTTGGAGAGGTGCACTAAGGAATAGAGACAACAACTCGAAGAGTAGATGGGAGTGTTCTAGGAGCTTAAAGGGCTACCACTTGAGGGAAGTGGAGCACGAGATGCAATAGTTGTCGGGTTCTCCATTGCTAAACATTGGGCTGTATAGGTAGTCCATTATAGAAGCAAACGAAGTGAAGAAGTAGTTGCAGTAGCTACTGGAGCAAAGTGTTATTTGAGCAAGTACCTCATCATGTGGGTCACCCATCATAGTTGTGCCAAAGAAGGATGGGACTTGGAAAATGTGCATGGATTACAGGGTGTTAAACAAAATCATGCTCAAGAATGTGTGCCCCTTGTTACCCACCACGAGTGGGTGAAACCCATAGGAGAATTTTTCTCCTAGATTTGTCTTCAGCCTACAACCAACAACCCTTTGCAGCCACCAAATAGCTCGATGCGCCACAATTCTCCGCCACCTAAGCCAACCATTATGTTCCCTCGCCCATCTGTATGATCGTATGTTTGAAGGTGGTCCTTCCAACCCCAAAGGTATGGATCTCATTATGTAATTGGGTATTTTTGCTTACTTATCATGGACACATCTGGACATGGATTAGTGGGGTGGATTCGACATAAAGAATAGGCTTGGTCTATACTCTTGTCCCCTTTGTCCCACTTGGTGGTTAGTTTTGTATCCTAGTCCCGTGGGATCTCCTTTATTGGCTACTAGCTTGAGGAGTGACACTACATATGAAACCCCAATTTTGGTTGTGTGGTCCCGCTCCTAGACACCACATAGATCACTCCCCTCCGCTCATTATAACCCCTTTTCACATTTTCCCATTTGGGTCCACATTTGTCCATTAGGTCCACAAGGAGTTAGCTTCGCCCTCCCCTTGTCCACACTCTGGGTCGGGCCTAGAACGATGCCCCAGAGGTTGATGCATCAAAAAAGAAAATTAAAAGTTTAATTTGGCCACTTACAACAGGAAATGTACCATAAAATGCAAAAGATGGCTGGGACATAAAAATTTAGCATGTAGGGAAAAGCCAAACATGAGCTCTACCCCTATCATTATGGCCATCACCTTGGTTCCGAGGGACCCTATGTGAGCCCCTTGCATCATTAAAGAACCCATGACTGTCCCAACCCTTGGTGGGCAATGAATTGCCCAACCTTAAGAGGATATCTACTGCTATCTCTCATTCCCTCGAGACTCGAGCAGTTAAAAGAAAGAAAAATCAATAAAAGGAAAAAGGCATATGAAGAAGGGTGGAAAAACAAAGGCTGGGGTAACTCATGCACCATGATTGCTCCCTTCTACATCTATGCACCCATGTGTGGGCTTCCCTTGTTGGAGCTACCCTTGTACCATGGCATGTGGCTTGGAGCCTTATTTGTTGCCCCACTTCGTCCCATTATTATTTCACATGACACCTGCCATTTGATGGATGTACACTGGCCCTGTCACTCCCTTAGAGGTTGAAACCACTTAATACGGTCCTTTATTAACCTCCTTCTTGAGCCTAGGGACACTTGTACATTCTAAAACCCATTATGGAAGGGCATGCCACTATGAAGAGTCCACTTGGTTCCTTGATTAGTAAGCTCATTTACTCAATTGCACCAATGAATTGTTGTACTGGAAGGCGAGGATATCCATTGGATCTTATATAGGATTGCAGGTGGGTCTTCATCTTGGGCTTGGCCTCACTATATGGGATCCAAGCCCTTTAGAGGGTCATAATGGCACTTGCAGGGTGAGTGATGAGAGCCATTGGCCTCCTCCACAACAAGGCATAGATTTCCACACCATGGGATCATTCAACAACACATTTGGCTTGCTCGTGCCCCACTCATATGGAGATGATGATGCGCTTGGACCACATTGCCCAACCGACTACATACTTCCAGACGCTTGGCATATGATCTAGGGCCTAGATGGGGTTTTGTCTCACCTAAGGAGACATCAGAGGGCTTGTATTATCATTATACCCTTTATGGATGGAGTATCAACATGTTGATCTAGTTGGAGACCCATGAGATCATTCACTGTGCCCCCACAACCACTTGGGGCACCACAAATGTTTTGCCTAGAAACCAAGGGACCAACCCCTTGGTCATCATCATGAGAGTACTCCTCTTCGATTTGGCACATGGAGGACTTGTCTAGGTCTTCCAACAACCCATTTGCACTATTTGTCTATCATTTCGACCTTCTTGAGAGGCTTATTGTTTATCCTTGGAGCTATTTGGTGGGCTTGTCACTAATAGGTTTATTATTTTGCACATTAGAGCCATTCTTAGGGGCTCATTAGGCTAATTAGACCAATTCGAATTGTTAGAGGCTCTCATAAATACAAGTGAGGCCTCATTTGTAACTCATCATCACTTGGGATTTTTGCTAGCTTTTCTTGAGAATTTCGACTTGCAATTTGTGGAGTGATTTGGATGGAATAAATGCATTTTGACATTTGGAAATCTCCACTATCTTTTCTTGGAGCTTCTTGTTGCAATGTTGTGGATGGATATATTCTTCATTGTTTTGTAAGTGCCTGTTAATGCTATATTTCTGAAATAATGATTGTCTAATGCATGGAATTTCTTTCTTATGGTTATTATTGTGCCCTAATTCATAAAAAATGTTTTAGGCCTTGATGTTATTGGAAAATTTTACATGTGTTACTCATAAGATGATGAAAGAATGAATGTTCCTAGGGGATCATTTGCATGTGCATCCTTGAAAATCCATAATGTTTGCCATCGAAGTATACATGTCTAAAGTTGTCGTGTCGCTGCATCCATAGATAATGAAGTTGCTGCTTTAGGCCTCCTTGAAGAGCGAAGGTGACAAAATCGAGATCATTTTGACTCCAATCCTCCCAATAGCCAGACACTGGTCTTAAAGTCCTAATTTGATCACATCAAATTTTTTCTTCTCTCCCTCTCCCATTTTCTGCCCTAACCCTAGAGGGTCTCTAAGAGCCTAGTGCAAATTGCATTAGGGAGGACATCTTGAAGTGTTAATTGGCAGGCTGTTGTGGTGGGGTTTTCTCTAGGTGCCCTCCAATTTTGAAGCAAATCCTGTGGTTAGATTTGGAGAAAATTCAAGCCCTAGCTCCAACATCATTTCCTTCCCCTAGGATTCTTTAGTTAGCGACTTTTCTTGGGTCATTTTCTCCTAAAACTCAGTAGAAGTTAATCATTCGTTGACCCTTATAATCCTTGCTTGACTTAGGCATCTTATTCTCATTGAAATTTGCAAACGCTAGGCCTTGCTTGGATCCTCTTAGGCCTCCCTTGTGGTCCCAAACCTTCATATCCTTGTTATCTCACAAAACCATAAGAGAAGTCCTCCTCTCTCTTCAAAAAGTCTTGATCTCGGTGTATCATTCATATTGACTATCCTCCTTTCCTAGGTTTTACGCCTCCTCCCATAAGCTTTCCCTGGAGAGCCTTTATCTTGATTTTAAAGGAAGCAAGCCATTATTTGAGCCTCTCCTTTGAATGGGATTTGGAAATCACACTCTATCCAATCATTGACCTCATCATCCCAGTGATTTCTGTAATGTTCCTACTAGGAAAATTAATAGCGATATTTAAGCAAAACACACATGCAACATAGAAAATTCAGACAAGAAGTAAACACCATAAAATTACACCAGAACTGTGCCAAATTGAGCCATTTTATTATCAAGAGGGTAAAATATATGGAATGTGTGCACCTGGGCTTTCCCAAAGCAAGCTAGATAATCCTAAGTGAGAAAAATGTTGCCCCAGATGCAAGGAAATGACTTTCCCTCAAGCTTTGCGCTGGCTTCGGAAATTCTGCAATTGTTGGCTGGAAGAAACTCATGTTTGATCCCCTTAGAGTGCTCAAAAAATTATGCTAAATTAATCTTGGGCTCTCCACCACAAACCTAGGAAGGGTTTGGTCTAGTTCCAACCTTCCAAAATCACCCCCAAATCTTGTCAGCTCCTCCACTGACTGGAAGTGCTACAGGAAATCAGTGTCTAAAATCCCTCCAAAATGTTGGGAAGATTCCCTCAACAATCCTCCTCCCCCCTCCTAGCAAGCCCAACTCCAAAATCCCCGATCAAGCCTTCCCCATAATCAAACCCCCATAGGGAAATGCGTAGCCCAAAACTACTTCTGCACAGTCCTAGGAAGAATAATTCGACCTGGGGAGTAGCTACACTCTCAGGCCACAAATTCTCTTGAATTTTGCTGTAGAATGCCTAAGGATTTGTCCTACAAAAACTTGGAACTAGCTTAACCCAGAACACCTCTCCACAAGAGCACGTGGTCCCTTTTTTTGCGCCCAGATTGCTCTACAATGCAACTCGATTCCCCTGCAATCTTCCCTGGATTTCTCCACGGATGATGACAATGCTCCCCTAGGGTGGCACTCAAGATCCACCAAAGAAGGAATGAGATTTCCTCTTAAAAATCCCTAATGCTGAACAACACTTTTGTGACCCAACTAAACAGCTTGAGCAACAACGGTTTAGATGTCAAATTAGCAAAAAGGTCCCCAAGTGAGTGCTCCATCTTCCATTTATAATTCCTGTCCCTTCTCTTGCCTTGTGGGATCCACCCATCGAATTTCCTTTTCCCTCCTCTCTCCAAGTCGAGCTCTCCAAGGGTGCGTATTCCCTCATGGAGTGGCCCCCACCATCCACTAGCTCCATCATTTCCCGCTTTTTCTCTAAGTGGGTCCCTTTGATTTATCCATTCTCCTAAGCTGTGGGCCAAAATATCTCCCAATTGCCAAAATTGCAAAAATGGAAATTCTTCTTAACAAAATTAATTGGGGACATTATAGTCCTACCCACCAAAAATTGCTTGTCCTCAAGCAATGCTTGAACAAGCACCCACTCAATCAGCATACCCAACAACCCTAAATACAATCCCGGGGTCCCAAATGTGCCACCAAGTCATCCCTGATCTCTGCACTGTCCCGCCATGTGGAAATCCCTCGGTACCAAGATCCCAAGCCATCCTGATCACACGTGGCATCCTCGGCTCCCCTCACTGTCCAGCGCGGCATGGGCACCAGATGCCCTTTGCATGCCACCACTAAGTAGAGCATCATGGTGGTATAAAATCTTAATCATCTCCTCGTGAAACTGCTCCACTGAGTAGTCCCTCTCGTGCCCTTCAAGAGTAGACTCCTGAAGATGCAATCTAATCCCTGTGGGGTTGATTCCTCATCCGAATAGGCTTCCCTGGATCTCCTCCGGCTGATTACCTTGCCACACTCTACGGGTACTTGAGCTGCTAAGCCATGTGATGCCAGAATCCCCTACCCGTCGCAAAATGAACCTATCCTGCTAACATCCCGACACCCCAGTCATGCTCAACTGCTCAACACGCTTGTACTCGATCCTCCTCTTTGGTAACGCTCGACCACTATATCTATCATGATTTGCACTGTGCCCAACTTGCGAGGGCAACTCAACAATGCTTGAGCCCACCACTCCACGGCTAGCTTTGATCTTGAGTAGCAACCTGCCTTGCCATATGATGAGGGTCTCGGTGATTCCCCATATGTTAGCCTAAAAAGGAATTGGATCACTCTCCATCGTAACCTTGCCCATCGAGAAGTGGAGTGATCCACTCACAAATTAGATCCCTAGATCCGTTGACCATATTGGGAGCTCACAACTCCCACACCTCATGGGTTGTTGCTGTGTAGCACTGCTACTTGCTAGAGCCCATTCAACCCTCATCTCTGACCCCCATATGTATACCATAGGTGGACCCCAAGTATCAAGAATCTCTCCCAAGCATTCCAATTTGCCCTACTCTTGCCAAACCATATAGTGAAATCCTTTATCCCAACTCCTAATGATACACCTGGACATTACTCGGAGTCTGGACACCCTCCTGTAGACGATGTCTACCATCCACAGTTCCTCAGGCTCTTGTAACGCCTCAGACTGTCTCGCCAAAAGTGCATCATGTAGCTCCCGCGCAATCACCTCCCCAAGTGTGAGCCCAGTGGTGGAACATAGGCTACCTTGGCAATAAACCACGCCATCCCTAAACCTATATCTGTCAACTCGTGCATCCACCATGACATGCGGTGTATCATCCAACTACCTAGGGTGGGCCTCCCATGTCTGTTTACCGGAACAGAGAGCATCAAGGGGCAAAAACCAAACGCGATGTGAATGTAAGCAACACTGGAGGATGATAGTTGGGTAGGTCCCCAAGGGTGTGATCAAGAGTCTACAAGGATACTAAAGAGTAATCCTATGGATGACCCTCCCACCGCCTTGGATCTGCTGATAACCCCATCGAAGACCTGTCTCCACTAAACATGGTGTCCCCAGATGCTCAACAACATCCTCATCGATCCTAGGTGAGTTGCACCCAATGGTACACGTAATGTCCCTGTCCATAAATCTCCTTGGAGGCAATGCTCCAAGAGCTTGTTGTGTTGCAATATATGCCACTGCATATGACCAAGTATCACCACACTCCTCGGCATGCCACTGTACGCCGCGACCTATCCCTGTACACCACTGGATCACCTTGCCTGCTGCTGTATCACCCTGTACCGTCGAGTGTCCCATGTGCACCAATGCCTCTGTCACCCCACTAACAAATCCAATGTGGTGTGAGTCGCTACCTCTACTCCATGGTGTGAACCCATGCACCGCGACACACCACCAATTTGTTGCTTTCCTTGCAAAAAGACATTTTGATAGATTTAGATGTAGACAAATATACTTACTTGTGAAGATACTCCTTGATGACAATATCTTCAGCTTGTTGCCTTCTTGATTTTAATGATGATATTAGTAATAGATGACTTCTTGATGAAGATGTTTTCCTTCAAAAAGTGATCCTTCATCTAATGAAATGGAGATCACCTCGAATCCTTGATGATGACAACGCCTTTGTTCTTGCTTCCCTTAGATGGTAGTTCTTTCTTGAAGATAAGGCCTTTGAGTTTTCCTTTTTCAAAGTGATGATTGAGTGAGGTTCCCAAGAATGCTTTAAGTGTAGATGCCTTCTTTGAACGAACTAGGGTTTTGACTTCCTTCAAGATGATGATGTGATCCTTTTCCTTGAGCTGCTCTTGGGGTGAGTGGCCCTTCTTGATGATTGATGCCTTTGATGATCTATTAGTATTTCAGTCTTTGATTGTCCTTTGATGAGCTGCCCGTCCTTGACTTGTCACCTTAGCTCTGATACCATGTTGAGAAATCTAGGGCAGTGAGATGAGATGGTTCTTCTTGTAATGATAATTGGTTGTGAAGACTTTTTACTATTCTTAGTTAGATTCTTCTTCATCTTAATGCTTGTTATGTGTTCTTCATCAAACAACTATCAAACCATAAAGAACAATGAGTCAAAGGACACAAGATATAGACGATCAGCTTGGACCAAAACCTCTCCAATCTTGAGAGGAAAACCCATAGAATTCTTCTTCTTATAGAATCTTCAATTGACGAATTCCAAGACCTAGACCCTTGACCAATAACCACTCCAAGACCAAGTCAATGCTTCTTCTCGATGAACTTCTCCTTCTCCAAGTCAATGCTAGTCAAACTTGTACCACAACTTCAGATTTCAGCCCTAACTCAGAATTTCGTCTAGCTGTTGTAGACCTGCAATTTCAGCCTCTACTCTAGAAACCCTAGGTCACACGTGTGGCTGGAATATGGACAGATTCTCCTCCTTTTGACTTCGTTTGACTTGGACTCCTTTCCTTGACAATTCAACTTGCTAATTTGACCTTCTTTGACCCAACTTTGGCTCCCTTTTGTGAGTGCACTTTTCGACTTCTGCTGCTTCAGGATGAAGCCCTTATCTTTGCACGTGTGGAGGAATTGTAGCCCAAAAATAGATCAGAAACGCTTCTTCTTCTTTCTCTTTCCTTTGCTGGGTATTAGGCTCTTTTCTTCACCTTGGTCAAACTCTTCTTGATGCTTGAGTGTCTCTAGAATGAGGTTGAGACTTTGAGTGCTCTCTATATATAGGCTTCTAGTCACTTGATATTAGGCTGACTTGTTGCTTGTGTAGGCCGACTTGTTTGGTAGCCCTTGACTTGATCTTGGAGGGTTATTTTTGACTCTTTCTTGTCTCAAATAATTTCTTTACAATATGTAACATGCCCCAAATGGGTCTTTTATACATGACAATGACTCAATAGAATTTTATGATAAACATAAAAGCACTTAATGGGTTCTTGACCTAAAAATAAATTTCCCTTGAGCATGAAACCCATGCCTCAAGATCAACAATAATAAATTTATTTTTCTTATTTCATTAAATACATAAAATCATGATTACATATGTTATTATGAAGACCGAACCTAGTTACATATTTCAACAGCTAGAACCTTGTCTTAGGTTGAAATGCAACTCAACTTGTGTGCAATCAATAACAGAACTTGCCTCCACAAATTTCGTGCCCTTTTCAAGACTTATATTCGACCCTAAGAAGAAAATCGAACTGCTGGTGGTGATGGCTCTTGTTCCTTGCTGCAGAGTCTTCCTCCCAAAGCTCTTCCTCCTCTTGCTCCTCTCCTCAATTGTTCTCATGAGAATAATGAGCTCTAATCTCCTTTTCCTTCCTTTTTGTCTTCTCAATAAGATGAAGAACCTAACCCTTAGATCTAATGGCTGAGATTACCTCTCAGCTCATTAGATCAAAGGTGGAGATCATTTCCTCTTGACCCCATTTTAATGTGGCCCCCCTTCTATTAATGAGCATCCCTAGTACTTTTAATGTTTTAGTGCCATGGTCACTTTTAGAATATAAAAGTCACTTTAATAATATAAAGTGTACTTTTGTACTTTTCACATAAATTGACAATTAATACACATGTGACTTTAATAAACTTAAAGTACCTAGTACATCTCCACGTAATAAGTACTTTAGCCCCTTGACATTAATTAAACTCGTAAAGTACTTTAGCCAAAAGGAGAAATGCCTAGGAAACACCTCCTTGGTACCCTTATTTTCAACAACGAGTTCACCACTGAGAGGCTGATCCTCTCACCATACTACAGAAGACAAGGCTTGGATAATAGATCTCCAGAAGTTCAGACCTTGAATAGAATCACAATTAGATTAGAGCTTGGATCTAGGCTTAGATCACGGCCTAGTCTTAGTCAGGAACAGAACAAACTTCTGATAATGCGCTAATGAGCAGATCTTGGTCACCAGATTTCAGATCCCAAGTATAATAATCAGATCTCGGTCGCCAGACTTCAGATGACAAGTATAATAAGCAGATCTTGGTCACCAGACTTCAGATCACAAGTATAATAAGAAGATTTCTGTCACTGACTTCAGATCACAAGTGTGATGAGCATATCTCAAACCTTTGACTTTAGATCATAAGTATAATGGGCAGATCTTGAACCTTTGACTTCAGATCACAAGTATAATGAGCAGATCTTGAACCTCTGACTCAAATCATAAGTATAATGAGCAGATCTTGAATCACTGATTTCAGATCTAAATGTAATGAGCAGATCTACAGATCTCGGACCACTTGACATAGGAGAGCAGATGAGTAAGGTATGTGCCTTCAAATTGCATCCCAAGGAGAGCGAATTGACCTCTCTATATAGCCATCATGTGATTCGAATGAGTGAGTTTCTAGGCAAGCCAACTAGCTATCATGTGATCTGAATGAGAGAGTTTTGAGGCAAGCCAACTAGCCATCATGTGATCCGAATGAGAGAGTTTCAAGGCAAGTCAACTAGCCATCATGTGAGTTTCTGGGCAGGTCAACTTGATCATCTAGAAGAGCTAGCCTAGCACTTGTGGAGCCACCTGAAATTATAAAAAA
Source organism: Pinus taeda (assembly GCA_000404065.3). Lineage (NCBI taxonomy): Eukaryota > Viridiplantae > Streptophyta > Pinopsida > Pinales > Pinaceae > Pinus > Pinus taeda. The sequence continues at coordinate 134,829 of APFE031758936.1, read as the reverse complement.
TAATAATTTTATTTTTGTAGAATTGAGGCTTCTGTGATCCATCATATTTGTAAGAAGAGCTTCGGCGTAAATCACATCAAAAAGACATTTGTCGACGCGTTTCGAACCAACCAGTGTGGTTCATCGTCAGGACAAGTTGAAGACACATATCTGGCTTAGCAAGTTAAATAGACTGAGCAGAGACTCCAATGGCTACATAACGGCTAATTTGGACACAAGGTCCAGGTCAAAACTAAATTAATAAATTTAATATTCTTTTTATTTTTATTTTTATTTAATTTTATTTTTATAATATTAAGATTTAATAATATATAATTCTATTTTATAAAATCTAAGGTTATCCTATAAATAAAATAAAATGAATTATATTAATAATAATAATTCCTTGGTCAAAATTAAAATCATACTAATTGGGAATATCATAAATACTAACGGTAAAAGTATAGAGTTTGTAATTTATTCTTGTTAATATTTATTGAACTAAATATAAATCCAAATTAACGGTAAAACGAAGAGATTTATTGGTTAAAGTAAAAAGTCTATAGTTTAAATTTCTGTTTTATAATTCCTCTTTAATAAAATTAACTAATATTTTTAATTAGAATGAATATCGGCAGAAATCTAACTCTGATAATAAGTATATAATATATATATATAACATATCTATAATAATAATAATAATTAATAATAATATTATATATATGTATATATTATTTTAATAGCTAACTAATGTCAAATGGTTAAAAGATATCTCGATATGTCAAACTTATACATCGTTAATTTAGCTAGATGATTAGATAACCAAATATAAGTAATAAAATGCAATAAAGATATAAATATCTATGTAAATCACATAAATAAAATTATAACGTAGACTAAATAGAATTAATTATGTAAATGGATACATGAAAATAATAAGATGTAATCAAGATAAGAATATAAACAACTAAGTAAGGTAGAACCTAGACTAAACAATAATTAACTATGAAACAATAATGACCCTATGAGAGCTTTAAATAACTATCTAGCCATCCATACAAAAAATCATAAAAACTAAAAGAAACCAAGTTAGAAAGATAACCGAAATTTCTTATATCTATATATAAGTATGTATCTAGACCTAAGTAGAATATCAATAATAACACTCATAAACATATAAAGGGGAATATATAATAGACATCTATCAATATCTATATATAATTTTATATAATAGAGGAGAAAATACTAAAAGAACACTTCGGAAAGGAAGAAACCAGGAAGCGCTCCAAGGAGGCGAGGGACAAGAGAAAAACCACCTAGCTCAAGGCTGAAGAGGAGGAATCATAAGGAATCAGGGGGAAGAAGGAAGAACAACAGAAAAACAACGGGGCGGGGGGGGAGACGGGCGGCGGGAAAAGAGACCCTAAGAAGACAGGGCGGGGATCCAACACCTACTAACCTTCCAGCCATCATCTCTGTTGAGATTGATAGGCCTTTTTTCAATTTCTATAGCTTCCCTTAACTTACGATGACGGAACTGAGCCACCTTGGCAATTACTTTGGCCTCCTCTATACAAACATGATGCCTGGTCTTGTCTGCATGCTCAGTTAAGGCTGAAGACTTTGTTCTCCCATGTCTCAGGTCAGCAGCATGTTCACAGATTCTTTGCTGGATGGATCGCCCTGTTTCTCCTATATAGGGCGTCCCACATGAGCAAGGAATCAAATAAACACCCTTCATGTCCATAGGGTTAATAGGATCTTTTACCGACCGAAGGGAATTACGAATGGTTTTGAGGGGCCTGAAGGTTGAGGGAATATCAAACCTTCTGAGGATCCGCGCAATCTTGTCTGTGGTCCCCTGGATATAGGGAAGATGGACACCTAGATGGCGTTCCTTAGGCTCTTTTTTCTTAAACGCATTTCTGGAGGCTTTAAGGAAAGCTTTCCGACCTAGGTGCCTACTATATCCGTTTTCCACAAAGACATCCAGGAGGTGGGATCTCTCTCTATCCATGCTCTCATCGTCCGAAATCCTGAGGGCACGAGTAGCTAGGGTGTTAAGAACCCCCATCTTCTGAGCCGGGAAATGGTGGGAATCGGCGTGAAGATACTGCTTCGTGTGAGTTTTCTTGCGAAACACAGAGTGGGAGAGAGAGTCGTCCTCCTTCTTAGAAATAAGAATATCCAGGAAAGGGAGGCTACCATTGACCTCTTTTTCCATGGTGAACTTAATAGCTGAGGACTGGCCATTGAGGTGATTAAAGAAGAGATCCAGCTCCTCATGGCCATGTGACCAGATGACATTCGTGTCATCTACATACCTTTTCCAAAGCTTTGGAGGGAGAAGAGTCGAGGCTAGAGCTTTGGCCTCGAAATCTTCCATAAAAAGATTTGCCACAATCGGGGAGAGGGGGGAACCCATGACAACACCACAGGTTTGCTCAAAGAACTCACCCTCAAAACAGAAGAACGTGGAAGTGAGACATACCTCCACCAGATGGGCTGTATCAGGATCTGTTAGGCGATAGATCACTTCCAAGGCCTCTTTTATCGGGATGCAAGTGTACAATGAGACCACATCAAAGCTAACTAGAATGTCTTCAGGCTCAAGCTTAATGTCCTTGAGATCCATGATGAAGGATGCTGAGTCCTTCACGTAGGACTCAGTGCGGCCAACCAGGGGCTTAAGCTTGAGAGCCAGAAACTTGGCTAGAAGGTAGGTTGGCCCTTCGATGGTGTTGACAATAGGCCTCAGAGGTGCTCCTTCCTTATGAATTTTGGGCACCCCATAGATTCTGGGAGCAATGGGATTGCTCTCAATGAGCTTACGGGACAGGGAACTCACCGAGCTACTGGACTTGATGGCGAGAGCCACTGTCTTAGAGACCTTCTTCAGAGGGTTCTTAGCAAGTTTTTTATAACTGCCACTGCTGTGAAGATGATCTAACATCTTCTTACGATAATCTTCTTTATTGAGGATGACCGTCGCCCCTCCTTTATCTGCCTTAAGGACCACGATATCTTCATTCTGATTTAAGGACTTTAAGGCACCTAACTCATCCTTGCTGAGGTTCCTCCGAGGGGGTTTAGCCTTCCTGAGGACGACAGCACAATCCTGCCTGATCGTGTCCTTAATATTATCAGGCAAATCTTTAATTCCCTGCTCCACATCGAAAATAATGTCATCTACAGGGATCTTTCTAGGGGCAAGGGCAAAGTTTAAGCCCTTGCTTAAAAGACTAAAAACTTCAGGGGAGAAAGAAAAGCTTGAAAGGTTAACGACCTTACTATTCTTGGACGAGGGACGAGAGACGTTTTTGCTAAGGTCCTCATACTCATTACTAAGGCCTGGACCAACAATGTCATCATGACATAAATTACTCTTATTAGAATCACTATCGATAATGAAACACTTATTTCTATCAACTTTACTACTGATATTACCTAAATTATTCTTGATATTATTCTTATTAAAAATTATATTACAATTATCCAACTTATAATTGTTGTTGCTATATAACTTATTGTTAGTGCTCTTATTATTAAAGCTCATATTATTATATTCTTTAATATCGTTTTCCATAATGCCCTCCAAATTGATATAATTTGGGTTGCATGGATTATTAATAGTATTGCCGACCTTATTGTTACAGTCACTAATAATATTAATGTCTATGTTTTCGTTAATATGTACATTATTCATATTATTAATATCTATATCTTCATTTCTGTTGATATGTACATAATTCATATTATTAATGTCTTCATTAAATAAATTGTTCCTATCAATAAAGCCTTTATTCAGTTTTTCATCTAAATTAATCACATTACTCCTACACTCCTCTTTATTTTTGTTAAGGTCATTAATGATATTGCTATCTCCATTTTTACATACAACCTTAATCGAGCCTTTCCTATCGCAGCTATATATATTAAGATCTTTGTTATTTAAAAATCGCTTAGTAGGAAGGGAATTCATAAATTAGAGACTCAATCAAGGATTGAGCAACAATCTTATTCTGATTCAGAAATCCTAGAGGATATGTCGCCATGGATTCTTGGCCTTAGGCACACTAGGGGCAGTAAGAAATAATACATGAATTCAATAGCGTTGCACTGGCAAATGAAAACTTTGCTAGGTATAGTCCTAAAAGAGAAGTAGGCATATAGGTACAATGTCTTCGCCACCTTGGAGGACATCAAAGGATGCTAAAAAATCAGAGATTTTGCTTAGATAATATCGATTCTTGCCTGGTACCTGTGGAGGGTCATATAGCTTGTGAGTTTGACAATGGAGATCGAATGGACCTTCCACGGTCAAGTGCAAGAGTTCTAGCTATAATTTCCCTCTCAGAGAATGATTAGAGTTTTAATTGAGTGTTTATGTAGGATGGTGTTTCCTTCGTTTGTATTTGGCCCAGTCAATGGGGTCTTTGTCTTTTGATGCTCTTGGCTTTTAGTTGTATATGCATTCATTATGGGTGTAACATTGTGGTCACTTATGTAATGGATTTGGTGTGTGCAATATTTTGTTTGGCTAGTCTTTGTGTTGGTTTCATTGTTCATCGATGGGTTGAGTGTTGGCCATGGCTTATAATTGTGTATGGGTTCTTGGTGTTAGTTAATTACGGGATGTTCAACCTTGGATCTGTTTTGACTCGTGTCCGTAGGAAGTCCAAATACTCGAACAAAAAACTGGAAAAATAATGTATATATGATATTTGATTTTGTTATTAATACAAAGTCTCAATTTACAAAGAAAAAAAAATCTGAGAGATACTGGCAAAAAATTTGCTTAGGGATGTGTCCCCAAACTGAGAAAACATAATAAGAACTAGAAGAAATAGTCTTATGTTTTTTATTGAAAAGAAAAGACAAAGGAACTTTGTCTAGTATATAGGCATAGTATGAGCACTTTGAGTCGAGTTGCCAACCCATTCTTCATAATAGATGAAACCCATGTCCATGGCAAGAGATCTTCTTGATAGGAGAATTGTTGTTCTATTTAGCTCTTTGTGGATGTGTTGGAAGTTGATTTCCAGGAAATGTTTCTTTAACTCTGCAATTCTTACTTTCCAGAGAGTAAGGTTTAAGAATTCTAGCTTAGCACTACATGCCAACTAATCTATTAGTCATTTTGAATTTCCAAAAATTTGTATGCATTTAATTTTTTCCAAAGTTGCAAGAAACATAAGTGCCCAACATGCAATTGATTCAACCTTTCTGTTGGTTCCCCTCCCTATACCAATTTTGAACCGAATAGATATAGTCCCTATCATTTTAATCATTCGTGCTCCCCCCCACCACATTTGTCCCCTTGAGTAGCTCCATCAAAGAAACCAATAGGAAAACATTGAGATATGATTGCAAAATTGATCTTCGTGTGGTTTTTTCTATTTTACTTCAGGTAATATTCCTTGAACAGTGACACTATCTTGGAGATTATCGGATTATGTTGATATTTGAATTTTTGAAAAATAACCTTGTTCTTTAGGAGCTAAATTACCCAAGCAAAAAAGATGAGGAATAAATTATTTTTGGACCTCTCTATCCAATGGAGAATAGAATCCTCCAAGGAGGTTTGATTGATATTCTCACTTATATTTAGAACTTGTAAAATCAATTGCCAAATTTCCTTGGCAATCCTACAACAAACAAATAGGTGGTCTACCATTTATACCCAAATCCTACAAAGACAACATAGACTTGGCCCAAAAAACATATTTTTTAAAGGTTTTCCTAGGTTAATAATTTGTTCTACGTGGCTAACTAGAAGAAACATTTTAGCTTATTGGGGATGATCCAAATCCAAATAGTGTTATTCTACTAGCAAGATCCTTAGTCTACAGAAGAAAGAGCAATGGCTTCATATACAAATTTTGTACTCACCCTCCCAAATGAAGTATTCTAGATCCAAACAAGTTGATCCTTTGAGTTATTTAGGATGACACCATTGATATATAGCTCCTTTATGAAGGATTTTAATTCATTGGTTAATTGTCCCTCTAGACCCAAATCTACAGAATTCAACTAGTAAACATTCGAAAGGATAAGGCTCCACGTTTTTTACATTGTTTAAGGAGATAATTCCTTTTGTATTTTAAGATATGTATCAAATCCTAAAATAATTTATAACCACTAGCACCACCAATAAAAGGATCCTTGCCAAGAATCTCCTGCAAACTGTTCCCAACTTTCCAAGCAAGAAAATTGAAGAGAAAAGGGACGAAGTCCATGAGGGATTTCTAGACAATGGGGCCCCTGTTAACTGGCTTATTTGTCACTGATCTTAGCCAATCCACCACAAGCTTGCTTCTAAGATACTTTCCTTTATAACTTAGCTTCAAATCCATTCACCAAACAAGCCTCTCCACGAGTTTTCTAGAGCTAGAGCCTTGCCAAACCAAAACAAGTCCTTGAATCCCCAACCACCAATTTTCTTTGTCTTGGACAAGGATTCCCAGCTGGCAGGTGTATCCCTTCCTTGTTTTTCTTACCCATTCATAGAAAATTGAACATCCTTTGCCTTATATTATTCAGAATTGATTTGGCAATCTTAGATAAGGACAACCAATAAACCAAGATGTTTTTCAGAACAGATTTCACAAATATCATTCTCCCCTCCCCCCAGGGAGAGCCAGTTATTACACCATAAGCCATGCACTTCTTAACTTTCCTAAGCAGCGAATCTTCTTTTTGGTACCATTTGGCTTGAGGAAGAAGCCTAAATATTTTAGGCCCCTTTCTAAAGTATCTACCTGAAAGGGCATGAAAGAGTTTATAGATGAGAGGGAGTTCGAACTTACAACATTATGAAGAAAATATTATATTTTTACATTTATCTCCATTCCACATGCCTAACGTAATAAGTTTATCACCCTATGGAAGACCTGTTATTCTGAAATAGATCTAGACTCGAGCATCAACACATCATCACAAAAAGTAGATGAGTGATATACTATTTGAGATAGAGACTTTAATTCCTTTGATATTTCCTTTCTACTTTTCCTCTAACAGAAGGAGACTTAGTACCTCCCTAATCATTATGAACATGAGAGGGGAGAGAGGACACCCCTGTCTAAGACCTCTAGAGCTGGGAAAAGTGCAAGAGGGAAATCTATGATCAAAACAGAAAAAATTGCAGAGGTCACACATCCCATAATCCAATTAGTGACCTCCAAATCTAATCCAATATGCAACAAGACTAATTAATGGGCCTCTCAAATATGTAAAATTTAAGGTCCATATAACCATACTTTGGCATGTTTAACCTTTCCTTTTGCAAGTGATAATTTCCTTTTCAATTTCAATATGTTCTTAGGAGGGTTAAGATATAATTGCTATATCTTGTGTGTCTAATACAATAAATGTGCAAGATATTGAGAATATCTTATGTAGATCATGCAAGAGTCTAGGAGGAGAGGATTATGGGGCTTATCCCCTACTATAGTCTAATCACAACACAATTGGCTTGAGGACATTTACTACCTCCCTGTAGATGCAAGAACACCAAAGAGCTAGATCCAAATTTTAAGGTATTTTAGAGGGAAGTGAACCTACCTTCAAGGAGGTTTCCCCTCAAACACTTAATTTATAAATAAGGGGCCTTATCAGCCCAATGGGGATGCAAAACTCTAGAGGAAGACAATCAACATTAGAGAAAGGCTTATGCCTATTACTTTAGTTTGTCATATTTCATGTACGAACACTTTTGAAGATGAATGAAAAGCATTGCTTTGTTCTCAATTTGATTTTATTCTAAGGGATCTGAGTCTCCTTGTGTTAGGGCCCAACCTAGGTGCTCAAGTCCCCTTCTTGCACATTTCCTTACCATGCATTTAGCGTAGTTCAGATTTTTCTGCAAATCTTATTTTTGAGAAAATTATTGTCTTTCAAGGTTTATAAGTTAGCTCTTTTATGGAGTTTGGTTATGTACCTTGTTCTAATGAGCAAAAAAAAGTTTTCTTCGTGCAATAGTAGTCTTCATTTCAAATTCAATTCATCCTTTCCATTGTTGTTTCACCTCCTACAATTTGTGGTTTAAAAATTGTTTTTACACCTTTCTTTTATCAGTTAGCCATGACTTTCTCTTTAGATGGATGGTATTGGTTCAAAGGAAAATTAGTTTTGATTTCATCCATTTAGATCACTCACATAAGCATCTTTTCACCCACTGCTTTGCATCTTTGCAAACTCCTGAGAAGTTGAATTTTTCCTAACCTAGATACAAGAAACCCCTAGTTTTGTCTCTTCCTTGTATGAGTTGATTCGTTGAGTGTGTCTGATCTTTGTAAGGACCTATTTTCTCTTCCACAACCTTAAACCACCTTTTTAACTCTTCAAAATGCATCTAGACTTCATAAAGTTACTCCTGGATGTTTCTTGTAGCAAAATAGGGCCATCTTGTAGCAATATGTAGATTACCTTAAAACGCCTCCAAAATTGCACCATAAGCTTGTCTATAGTTCCTCAACATTTTATAACATCTATTAGAGCTTGGAGATGGAGTGTCTATGTTCAGATACCCATTAGGAACTTTTACCTAGTAGTTGTAGCTTTCTTCCTGCAATTAAAGTTTGTTGTTTGTATGTCTTCTTTAAACTACAAAATTGATTTGTTAGGCACAATAGAATATGATTGAGTTCCCTCCAGCATTCTTGAAGTATTTTCTTTGCTTTCTTGCAAGTAGCATAGTTTTATTTTAGTCATTTCCTTCCATGCAATAACATAGATTTACTTTCTACAAAATAGTATATAATTACATTTTGTCATGTACCTTCTTGTAAATAGATTAGCATTTACTTTTTGTCATTTATTTTTCTACAATATAATATAATCTCTTTCAGTTATTTCCTTTGCTATAAATTAGAATACATATATTTATTGTTCATTGAATTTGATAAGCATTTCCTATAACATAGTGGTATATGTGCATTTTGAATTCTCTTCACTTGCATCAGATCAACCCAAGTATAATATATTTCCTGGTTTACATATAGTACCGATATCTCTTAAGTTTGTACGAATCTTGGGTTGATAATTAAAGTTGAGCCCCTTAATAGTTCCAACATTCTTGTTGTGATAATAAGGGTAATCACTGATTTATGGAAGGTTTAGTTCACTTTGTCAAAAGCCATATTTAGATCCATCTTTAGGACTAAAGCCTTCATATATATATCTTAATGGAGTGGATGACCTCTTGAGCAATGTCTATTGCATCATGGATTTGTCTATCTATTAGAAATCCAAATTGATTAAGTGTCATCTTCTCTACTAACTTGTAAAACCCTCCTCCCACATTCACTGAGGTTAACCAGTCCACTGGGGTAAACATGTGACAAGAGGATACTATGATCTGATTCAACTCCCCAAGTATAGTTAAGGAAGTGGAACTGACAAAATACAACCAACCTAGGCTTCTACGCATGCTACAGAACCTCCAAAAGCCAACCAAACTTTCCAAGTGACCAACCCCTCAGGTAACTTCACATCTCACTGCCCTAGAGCCTCAGTCGCTCCCATGACATGGGCATGTTGTGTCTGGGGCCCTCCAATCGCTGTCATAACATGGGTATGCAAACGACTGGGGTCTTTTTTAGCTAGTTCTAAGCATGCGACCTTAGATTTTGTGCCACTTTTTTAGGGCCAGGACTCAAGCCACTGCCCATAACTCCATGAAACTTCCAGAAATGAAAAGTAACATTGAAAAAATGATATAAATGAAAATACTTGAACAAATACTTGATTGGACCCTTGCTATCCATGATAGACATTTCGTCAAACATGTCACAAATATGTAATCTACAGGTCATAACAACAGATCTGGGCATATGGGTCTCATACTTATATGAGAATATCTAAGAAGCATTTATGCATTATCATATTAGTTGCATTGTCATCCATTAGGTCATATATTCATTGTTCATTCATTTACAAATCAAAACATGATGAGAGCCATACATCATCATTGTCATAAAACATACTCATAACCAACATATAAACAACAGAAATAATAAGGGTACATTAGCCATAAAATCCACATATGAACCAGTACGTTTACACATGAAATAACAAGGAGAAGGAACTCTTATTAATGAATGCAAAATCCAACCAGATTTGGGACTTCCACGAACCACCCGATCATAAATTGGTTGAACCAAATATTTCTTTCAGTCAATCACCCTCGTGCCATATTCCAATCATGAATGTGGGACTCATAACCAAAACTCAACCAAGGCTTCCCGAGGCTACACCACCTCACCCTCGTCAATAAAACCAAGCTTTACCGTAATCCATGACAGATCATTAGGCCCTAAATAATCATGGATGCCAAAAGATTTCTCCACCTACACCGCGAGGAATTTTCTTGTCTCCTAGTCTTTAAGCTTTATCGCAATCCACACTAGATCACTAGGCCCTAACCGAGACTCCAGCCTTTGGGCTTTACCGTATATACCATCCAGGGATTCCTAGGCCCAATTGAGACTTCACCCTCCAGGCTTTTCCTTATATCACATCCCGGGATTCCTAGGCCTAATGGAGAGCACCTACCTCTAGGCTTTACCATATATCCCGCCATTCACCGGTCGAGGATTCCTAGGCCCACCAAGGTAACACAAAATTTAGCTTTATCGCAACCCACATTTTGATTCATGGGTCACTAGGCCATGTGTTCTTTCTTTCAGAGACCACCTCACTTATGTTATAAATTCATCTGGTAATCCAGCTCAACATGAAACATGAGAACCCATCACACCATGGCTATCTAGAAATGGCAAGGTTAGGCTGAAAAACACTGTCACACCTGGAAAAACCCATGCCCATGACAACAAGAGAACCAAGAACACACATGCATAATAGTGCATGGTAAATCTAGCAAGGAAATCACACATGCAAATTGATATTTGCAAATAATCCCACTGTAGCTACTAGATCCTGTTCTTCCTTGGTTGATCATTGCTTTCCTTTGCCTTCTTTTCTCTTCTTGATCCAATGCTGAAGTGCTCTAAGAAAACTCTAAGTGTCCAAGAGTGTGTGAGAGAGAGAGAGAATAGAGAGAGAGCTCTAAAACTGAACTGACAAAAAGTACCAACTAATCCCCATAAGCTTTTTTATTAATGAGGCCTCTATTTTCTTCAATTTTCCATTATTTTCCTTCATTTTCCTCCTCACATTGTGACATTTGACCTTCATTTTCTCCTAATTTCCATTATTTTCGTAAATAAAATGCCAATTAATGCCTCATGGCTTTCCAAAGCCTTTGTCATTGCCTTAGCCATAATAAACCAAATGAACACCCACACTAGGATGTTTTACCAAACATTCAACTTGGAATAAGTGCCCATAATTGTGATTATTATTTTGTCTTTGTTAACTTTATTTACATGGAATTTTCACCAGGGTTGTTACAGAACCCTCCCCTTGGGGGAACACCGTCCTCAGTGTTCAATGACACCTACAACCAACAAGACTGTTGTAAGCAAAACATACTACCCATGGGGCTTTATAACTTACCTCGATGCATTATTTATAATGATCAACTCGTTGAAAAGCAAACCAAAATGATAACATGACAACACAACAACATGACAACCATAATGACATGACACCCATACCGCTTATTGGAGCTTTATAACACAACTCATAGCAATATTTACATCCATATACATATGTACACAAACCAAAACATAACACCAAAACATTTACCAAAAACATTCGCTCAATCAACGAATAAAGAAGGATACATAGCCCGCATCTAATCTGCCTTCTCCCATGTAGCTTCATCTGGCCCAAAGTGATTCCACTACACTTTAATCTACTCGATTGTTCAGTTTCGTAGCATGAGCATCTTTCTCTACATTATACACTGAGGTTTTGGATGGAATTCTCCATCTGGCTTCACTTGCAATACATACCAGTCAATCACATGATCAACATATTTCTTAAGCAATGACACACGGAAAACATCATGGATTTTCATTATTCGAGGTAGTGCAAGTTGATAGGCTATTGGCCCAATTCTTTCAAGAATATTGAAAGGTCCACAAAACCGAGGTGCCAACTTGGCACATGATCGAATCCGCGAGGAGCTCTTCTTGGGATTGATAGATAAGTATACCTATTCCCCAACCTGAAACTCCTTGAAAAACTTGTTCTGATTTGCATAAGTTTTCTGTCTCTCATGTGTTGTCTTCAAATTATTCTTTATTACTTGCATTTCATGTTCTATTTCTTCCAACATGTCTTGTCCAATCAACACCCTGTTAACTAGATCACCCCAACTGATGGGAGTTTTACAACTCCATTTATGCAATGCCTCAAACACACTCATCCTCAAAGATTCTTTATACACATTTTTTTAAGCAAACTAAACCAATGGAAGATAGTCTACCCACTTCAACTGATGATGCATCACATACATCCTCAACATGTCCTCTAGTATCCTATTAACCCTCTCTATCTGTCCATATGTCTGTAGATGATAAGTTGTATTGAAGGCTAACTTTTTCCCTAAACCTACAAACTACTCCTTCCAAAACTTGGAAGTGAACTTAGCATCCTTGTTTTACACAATATTCTTTAGAACACCATGCAATATGACCACACTTTTTATGAAGACCTGTGCCACATCACTAGCTGGATAAGTAGACTTCACTGGAATGAAGTGTGTTACCTTTATTAACCTGTCCACCATAATCATGATGGAATCATGTTGTCTAGATTTCCTTGGAAAAACTGTGATGAAATCCATGGAAATAACCTCCCATTTCCACAATGGAATCGCAATCGGCTGTAGCATTCCACCTGGATGCTTACATTCTGCCTTTACATATTGACTGTCAGAGCGTCTAGCCACAAACTCTACCACATCCTTCTTCAGATTCGGCCAACAATAAAAATTATTCACTGCTATCAATGTCTTTTGATATCCTGGGTGACCTGAATACAGTTTCACGTGAAACTCTCTCAAGATAGTCATCTTGAGTTCACGACTTCCTATCACATATATCATTTCCCTAAATCTAATCAAGCCATATACTGTAAGACGATAGTCTACATCCTTACCACCTATAACCTATGCATAAAATCCATGTACCTGTCATCCTACTAACCCGACTGTAAGATTTGATCTTGTAAGTACATCCCATAAGAACTCATAGCTGCTATATGATTTACCTGTATCCGTTTGCTAAGAGCACCTGCAACCATGTTCTCCTTACCCTTGATGTACTTGATCTCAAAATCGAACTCACTGATTGTGGCTAACCATATAGCTTGCTTAAAATTCAAATTTGGCTGATCAAACAAGTATCTCAACCCACTGTGATCACTCATGAATGCAAAGCTCTTGCCAAGAAGATAGTTCCTCCACATCTTCAATGCATGAATGATCGTTGCCAACTCAAGATCATGTGCTGCTTAATTTTGTTCGTGCTCATTCAATTTTTGTGATTCATAGCATACCATCTATCCTTCTTGCATAAGAACTCCACCAAGTTCTCTATTTCAGGTATCTGTACACACCAAAAACTCCTTGCCTGGATATGCAATCTTTAACACTAGAACATTTGTCAACAATTTATTTATCTGCTTTAAACTTGTTGCACATTTCTCTGTCCATTCAAATTTATTACCTTGCCTCTGCAATGACGTAATAGGATATGAAATCTGAGAGAATTTCCTTATGAACCTCCTATTGTAACTCGCTAACCCCATAAATGATCTTACCTCTTCCAGATTTATAGGAGTTGCCCACTCCATGATAGCTCTTATCTTTTCTGGATCCAACGTATATTTTCCTTGGAGACCACATGCCCTAAGTAAGGTACCTCTGTCCAAAGGAAACAACATTTTGTAAGCTTAACATACAACTAATGCTCTCTCAGTAATATCAACATTGTTTTTAAATGCCCAACATGCTCTTCCTCATTTTTAGAATATATCAAGATGTCATCAATGAACACAATAACAAACTTATCCAAATAAGGATTTAACACTTTATTCATCAAGAACATAAAGGTAGATGGAGCATCAGTCAAACCAAATGGAACTACAACAAACTCATAATTCTCGTACCTAGTCTAGAATGTTGCCTTGTATATGTCCTCTTCCTTAATGTGTATCTGATGTTATCCTTATTTCAGATCAATCTTTGAGAACATTTTTGCTCCCTTCAACTGATCGAACAAGCCATCAATCCTCAACAATGGATACCTGTTCATGATGGTCCCTTTGTTTAACTTCCTGTAATCAATGCATAACCTAAGAGTACCATACTTCTTCTTCACAAACAATACCAGTGCATCCCAAGGTGATACACTTGGTCTAATGTATCCCTTGTCAAGTGTTTCCTTGAACTGCAACTTTAACTCTACTAACTCTGGTGTGCTCATCCTGTATGATTCCTTTGATGTTGGTGTTGCTCTTGATACCAACTCGATAGAAAAGTTTACTTCCCTATGAGGCGACAACTATGAAATCTCTTCCAGAAAAACATCCTAAAAATGTTGCAAGATCAGGTACCTACTCAATAGCTCCACATCCTCAACATTGTTACCTTTATCACTAGAAATATGCACTGCAAATAACACACACCCTTTTCTTCTATTGTGATTTTCTTGCATAGTTGTAATCATTCTAATTGATGTTTCCTTCTTCTTACCCTGTAAGATTCTTTGTTCTCCATTTTCATCCAAGCACTCAATGGATTTGTCATAACAATCCACTTTGGTCCCATGAAGATACAACGAGTCCATACCCAATATCATACTATATGATCCCAATGACAACACAGTCAAATGTGTTAATGTAGGCATACCATTCAACTCGACTGCACAAGCTCTTACCCAGTAATATACTCTCTTCTTTGTACTTGTAGCCAATTGCACTAACCAAGATTATGCATGCACTTCTTTATTCAAACTAGACTTATCCACTAGTTCATGACTAACATAACTATAATTATATCCAGGGTCAGTCACAATGGAAACAACTTGATCACAAATCTTACCATCCATGTTGATGACAATTGTCTAATGCTCTATCTGCTTGTTATCCAACGCTGCATAGATGTGAGGAATGCTCTTCCCAACATCCCCAACAATCTACGCCTCTTGTGCACTATAGATCTAAGGCCTACCACCCTAATTGTGTGGACAATCTCTCTTAAGTTGTTCCTTACCACACGTCCAACACTCCAACCGTCCTATACCATCACCTCTATTATGTTATTGTGACCCATGTCCCTGTCTAGCTACATTGAATTTCTTGTATGGCGCAACATTTTCTTTCTCTTCTGCATTCCGAGGCCTTGTTATTTTTGGATGCCATCTACCTTTACCTTTATCTTTCCCTTTCTATCATTGCTGAGATTCATTCTTATGCTTTAACTGCTCATAACAATGCTTTAGTTTCCAAATAACTTCCTCAAGTGATCGATGCTCATCATACTCAATCCAATCTCTAAAAGCTAATGGAAAATTTCTGACAAATATCTTAACCTTAGCCTTATCATCCTTAAGATGTGGTACATACCTTAATAGCTTTAGGAACTTAGTCGTATACTCCTCATCTTTCATCGATCCCATATTTAGCTCGTAAAATTCTTTTGCCTTACTATCATGGTACCTTTTTGACAAGTACTTATTCCTGAAAATTCTTTTGAATTCATGCCAACTCAACTCCTATATCCTGATGTCTCTAACCCGCCTTACATCTTCCCGCCATATATTCGCTTTACCTTTAAGACATAATGTTGCTATTCTAGACTTCATGTTCTCTGAGTAATCATGTAGTTCAAAGAACTTCTTCATCCCAAGTAACTAAGCCTCTTCATCCTCGAGCTTCTTCAAATATCTATAAAAAATAAGTGGCTTGGCTTTCTTAAACTCATTCGAAAAATATACCCTGTCACTCCTCCTGTAAGGATGATAACGACAACGATCATAGTGCCTATCAGAAACAAAACTATAATAGTAACTGTGTCCATGACCTCTCCTATCTGGAGTGTCCAAGAACTTGCCATCTCTAACCGTGTCATCCCTATCCAACCTTTGCCCACCATGAGATCTAATTCCATATGCCCCATTAGTTTTGTCCTCATGTCCATGGTTGATCTGAAGTGGTCCATGTCTTTGCAATTCTAAGAAACTATGAAAGATTATTGCATTGACTTCTGCTTGTTTTTCCTGTGCCTACATGATTTTGTCATTATCTTCTTTGCAACTTCTTAATTCTTCCTTCAAGCTTCACAATGTGTTTGTTAATTCAGAAGAGTTCCCAACACCACGTTGCTCATCCTATCCATAGGAAGAATCTCGGGAACTGTAGTCTACCATCTTGCTAGTCATCTTTGATATTCTTCCTGCAAGGTATATCATGTCAACTAAACCAAAATATAAACATAATCAACATACCTCAATATAGTTCAGGGGGGGCATCTCAACTGTAAGGCCAACCAGATTAGAACAATACATGTATAAACATAATCATAACAACATATAGGTATCATCCTAACCATAGTCCAGTCATCAATGCATGACCATATCAACAACACATCATGATCTCATGCATGAAAACTACACCCATATCAATGTGTGCATAATAAACATATGTATGACATGCATGCATACATAATACATACAACATTGACATGCATAACCAGTGCATAGCTAACCTATACTCACAATAAGCACATCCAAGAACTCACCATCATTTTCCACATGGAAGCACAAATGAAACCATGACCAACACCATGCACATGCAACAAGTAAATAGACCACAAGTATAAGGAAAACACATGCAACTGAATGAATGATCAACGCACCACCCATCCAGTCCAAGGGGTGAACCATGCTCTGGTACCACTCTGTAACACCCTCCTCCCACATTTACCCAGGTTAATTGGTCTGATGGGGTAAACATGTGACAAAAGGCTACTATGATCTAATTCAACTCCCCAGGTATAGTTAAGGAAGTGGAATCGACAAAACACAACCAACCTTACCTTCTACACATGTTATAGAACCTCCAGGAGCCAACCAACCTTTCTAGGTGACCAACCCATGAGGAAACTTAAAATCTCACTGCCCCAGAGCCTCATTCTCTCCCATGGCATGGGCATGCATGCGACTGGGGCCCTCCAATCACTCTCACAACATGGGCATGTGAGTGATTGAGGTATTTTTGAGCTAAATCTAAGCATGCAACCCCAGATTATGTGCCACTTTTTTAAGTCCAGGACTTAGGCCACTGCCCAGAACTCCATGAAACTTAAAAAAATGAAAAGTAACATCGAAACAATGATAAAAATGCAAATAATTGAATAAAGACTTGACTGGACCTCTACTATCCATGACAAACATTTCATCAAACATGTCATAGATATGCAATCTATCGGTCATAATAACAGATCTGAGCATAAGGGTCTCATACTTATCTGAGAATCGCTAGGAAGCATTGATGCCTTATCACATTAGCTGCATTATCATCTATTATGTCATATATTCATTGTTCATTCATTTACAAATCAAAACATGACGAGAGACATACATCTCATCATCATCACTGTCATAAAACATACTCATAACCAACATATAAACAATAAAAATAATAAGGATAAATAAGCCATAAATTCTACATATGAACCAATACATTTACACATGAAATACCAAGGAGAAGGAATCCTTATTAATGAATGCAAAAGCCAACCAAATTTAGTCCTTCCACGAACCACCCAACCATAGATTTGCTAAACCAAATCTTTCTTTTAGGAAATCACGCTCATGCTATATTCCAAGCATGAATGTGGGACTCATAACCAAAACTCAACCAGAGCTTCCAGAGGCTACACCACCTCACCCTCATCAATATAACCAGGATTTACCACAATCCACACAGAATCACTAGACCCTAAACAAGCATGGATGCCACTGGATTTCTCCACCTACACCATGAGGAATTTGCTTGTTTCCTAGTCTATAGGTTTTACTGCAATCCACATCGGATCACTAGGCCCTAATGGAGACTCTAGTCCTTGGTGTTTATCGTATATCCCATCCTGGGATTCCTAGGCCCAATCTAGACTCCACCCTCCAGGATTTACCATATATCCCATCGCGGGATTCCTAGGACTAATGGAGAGCACCCACCTCTAGGCCTTACCATATATCCCTCCATTCACCAATCAAGGATTCCTAGGTCCACCGAGGCAACACAAAATTTGGCTTTACTGCAACCCACAGTATAGTTCAGGGGTCACTAAGCCATGTGTCCTTTCTTTTAGAGACCACCTCACTCAGTTTCTAATCCATCTGTAAATCCAACTCAACCAATGATATGATTTAGAATATTATTTTGAAGTGCTAAGATCTTCCTCATATTATAAACAAAATGCTTTCATTGTACTTAAGGATTCATCAAATTTTGCAAGTTTAATTGAGAGTTTTTATGTTAATTTATGAGCAATTTTAACATAAACTAGAAACTGAACAGTAGCATAAACATGTAGAGAACATCGTCAAAAACACATTACAATAAGCACATGATAAAGGAGTTCACCCCTTTTGAGCTACGTCTCCTTGGTCCAGCTTCCAATGGCTTGGGCCTCTCTATTGTGCTCAAAAGTGTAAAAATCTGTGTTTACAATGCTCAAATTCTTATGAAAGCTGCTCCAATAAGTCCATAATACTAAAAAATGGCCATTATTATTATTATTATTATTATTTTATTTTATTTATTTATTTATTTATTTATTTTTAATTTATTTTTATTTTTTAATTTTTAATTTTTATTTTTTTTTAAATTTTTAATTTTTAATTTTATTTTTAATTTTATTATTATTATTATTATTTTTTTTCCACCAATTTGGTGAAAAACTGAAGAATTTATGACTTCTCTTAGTTCTCCCACTATTCGTTCCACAAATTGCTCCACATCCCCACAATTCCGCTTAAAACATCTGCTAACCAAGCAAGAATTTTGCTGAGTGGCGGTCCATAATATGTCGGCACCGACTGTCCATCGCAAATTGCAATCAAAAAGGACTAATGTCTTAAGGTTTGTTACGCGGTGGCGATTGTGCGATTGCAATTTCACGAACCCAACGACACTATAAACTGCAACTGATGAACATCTCGCATCTGAGAACTTTATCACACATCGTAGTTCGATGGTGCCTCGATGGGTAATCATAATGTGGGACATGCATCGTTGCGATTGAGATATTGCATCACAGCCCAAAACTTGGCGATTCTGTCACACTGACCCTTCGTCGATTTGCGATTGCGATCCATCGCATTGCACCTCCGACCGTTTTCTTGCTAAGCGTCCCGCCTGCCTTATCGCATTACACCCTTCCCTGCACAAGAGCCGATTTCTAACGCTGACTTACCTGCAATTGTGATTTGCGAAATGTGGGGGCCAATGGAAGCTTGCCACTTGGCGCTTTCCTCATTCGCTGAAGGACCTTGCCACATAATCCAATCATGCCATGTAAGCAAGTCAAATCTAAACTTTAACTTGCTCTAACTTCTGCATACAAGCTCAAATTTGAGTGTTGTTTGCACTGTTGTAATCAGAATGATGAACTATTTGATCTAAAGCTAAGCTTAACAAGATTCTGACACTTTGATTTTTGAGCATAATTTTGAGCACCTAATCAACGAAAAACATGAGAACCCATTACACCATGGCTATTCGAAAATGGTAAGGCTAGGCTGGAAAACATTGTCACATCTGGAAAAGCCCATGCCAATGATAGTAATAGAACCAAGAACACACATGCATAGCCATGCATGCTAAATCTAGCAAGGAAATCACACATGAAAATTGATACCTGCAAATAATCCCACTTTAGATGCTAGATCCTGCCCTTCCTTGCTTGATCCTTGCTTTCCTTTTCCTTCTTTTCTCTTCTTGATCCAATGCTCAAGTGCTCCAAGAAAACTTAGTGTCCAAGAATGTGTGTGTGAGAGAGAGAGAGAGAATAGAGAGAGCTCCAAAACTTAACTGGCAAAACGTACCAACTGATACTCAGAAGCCATTTTATTAATGAGGCCTCTATTTTATTTAATTTTACATTATTTTCCTTCATTTTCCTCCTCACATGCAACCTGTGACCTCTCACCTTCCTTTTCTCCTAATTTCCATCATTTTCATAAATAAAGCTCCAATTAATGCCTCATACCTTTCCAAAGCCTTTGCCATTCCCTTTGACAATTTCCTTAGCCATAATAAACTAGATGAACACCCACACTAGGATGTTTTCCTGCTAATAGGAGAGAATGGTCGAATAAAATACCACTAACTTGGCCTCTGTCCTAGAATTCACGCCTCTCTCCATAAGTCCCGTATTAGTTAACCAATTTGATCGGGTGGGAGAAGCGTCTTACAAAACCTTCTAGGATAATTCCAATAGAAGAGGTGAAAGCCTGAAATGTTGCAGGGATTCCAAAGAGAGATAAGACCTCC
The DNA here is from genome assembly GCA_000404065.3 of Pinus taeda. Lineage (NCBI taxonomy): Eukaryota > Viridiplantae > Streptophyta > Pinopsida > Pinales > Pinaceae > Pinus > Pinus taeda. Next base: position 114,378 of record APFE031758936.1, on the reverse strand, counting down.
CGACAAATCAACAAAATCTATAGAACAAGAAAACCAATCAAGACATAGATGTCAAAAGGTCTCCCTTGCCTTCTCCCCCAGGACCATGGTCCCTTGGAGCAAGATAATGGAGGGTCTCTGAATTTCAACCAATCTCTTAAGGGAGTTGAAATTGTAGGCACCTCCGATCCCTCTTATGTTTAGACACATAGTGATCATTTGGAAGAGGACATAGAGGGATTTTGTGCTTTAACGACCCTATCATCATTATCTTGGACAGAAAGTGGAATCACACTTAATCCATCCTAGAAGGCATCTTGAGTGGATCCTTTTCTTCCTCCAATTTTAATTTTAATTTTTAACTACATTTTGGAACAGAGAGAGAGAGGTTCCTTTGGGAGTAGATCAAGAAGGGTTGATCTAGAAAAAACAAGCATTGGAGGCATATTTAAGACATCCTAATAGGAAGGAATAAGGGAATGCATGACAAGATTAGTGGGATAGAGGATTTAGTTAAGGACAC
>APFE031758936.1:58876-108876 GCA_000404065.3 Pinus taeda | reverse complement strand
TTATTTTATGACATCTTGTTTTATGAAATTGTAAATATAAGCATTGTTTTATTTTATGACATCTTGTTTTATGAAATTGTAAATATAACCATTATTTTATTATTTGATTATAAGAAAAACACATACGTTTTAAAATAAATTATTAATAATAAATCCATTTTCAAATTAAAAATAAAACTTAATATCATCAAAATTTTAAACTACCTAAACTTGTTTACGTAATCCAAATTCTAAGATTACACAACCTTACATCATTTTGTAGCTTTTTAAATATATCCAAATACATTCAAAATCTATAATAAAGATTACGAAATTCTAAAAGGCAGTTGTCTATAATGAGACTTTTTGAAAGCTTTTCTGGTGGCTTTTTCTGGTCAAAATCCCACAGCAATTTCTTGGAATCGCAAGTTTGATAACTAGTTTCTGCACAATCAAAGCGTCCCAGGGGTTTTTCAGGGTGCTGAATCCAAATATGCAGTTAAAAAATCATTTTAACTGCAACAAATCAAGATTTAACCTCAATTTCTTCTGCCAAATTCCGTCACCGGAATCTCCAAAAAATCGCATTATAAACAACTCCATTCTAAAAAGGTAAAATTCTTACTAAAATTAGTTTCCTCGAAACACCGAAAATAGACTATCAAGTTACTCCGAAACTCGTCCATGTATGGAGCGCGGAAATTGAGGACCATAGACAATTAATGAAACTCGTCAATGAAACTCATCGATGACAATTAATGAGACACCATTTATATTTTAATTTCAATTTAAAAGGCTCTTTATCTCATCAATGACAATTAATGACACGCCATTTATATTTTAATTTCAGCTGAAAAGGCTCTTTATCGTTAGACATACGTACAAAACGTTGTACAATACACTAAAGCAAAATAAACGTCCAGCACGGTGGCGGCTCGCTTCTTATATTTGAAATCTGTTAGATACATATGTTAATACAAAGAATTTTTCTAATATTATTCCTTTGATACAAACATGAAATAGAATAATAATACAAAGTTATCACTTTATAAATATTAAATCCCATAATTGTGTGAAGTGAGAAACACTATTTCTATAAACATTTTCTATAATATTAATTCTCACAAATTTAAATAATAAATAATGTGTTATTAGGCCAAACATGTATTAAATCCCATAATTGTTAATGTTGCGTAATAAGTGAGAAACAATTAATGTTGTTAATCGTTAAATCAATTTATTTTTTTTTAAACTTAAAATGCCATAATTTTAATCCATCAAATGTATGGTTTATTTCTAAATTTTAAATTAACTATTCATCTTAAAATAAAAAATAAATTAGGTTTGTTGCGTTGGTGCCAAGTGGTGGTCGCGTCACTTTCAAAAGTTGAATTCATGTCATCATTAGAAGGCATGGTTAAAACAGCCAAACGGTTGTTTTGGAAAAAAGCATAAAGCAAAAAAAAGCTTAAATTTAAAAAACAAAGAATGAAACAAATAAAATCACCGACCTCATTAAATGCGATTCGAGTTTGTACGCCTGGCGGGAGAGCACAAAGCAGAAGCGGATGTCGTAATAGTTGTTTCACCGGACTTCTAAGCCCTGAAGAAAAAACAGGGTATTCCTCTGGCATTTACTTCAGAGCGCCAGACAGGCTATTCCTATGGCATTTACTGCAGAGCAGCTCCAGTTCTGGGAAGAATCCCTTCTAATTGAGAAGCTGAGCCGGGCAAACCTAAGACGGTGGGGAAGAATCCCTTTGAATTGATTGAGAAGCCGAGCCGGGACGGACGGTGGGAAAGCTGTAATATGAAAGAGGAATTGGTTGATCATGAGATAATTCCGCCATTGAGTCCACCACCGTTCCTTCCAGCCAAAAATAATGGTAATTCACGTGGTTTTTCTTGTGCAAAAAGAGGACAGGGTTACTGCACAAGATAATGTACTTCCTGCAACAACACAAAACTCGAATGAAAGCAAAGGTGAGCTCGATGAGGCCAAGATGACACCAAGCGACGCAGATAAAATTAGAGTTGAGATGATGATCAAGAATGGTGGCATTCACATTAAAAATAGTAGCATTAAGTTCACATTCAGAATGCGAATGTGAGGTTAATTACGGAGCAGCAGAGACAGAGACTGAAGATGATGATGGGGATTTGATGTCAGAGTTTAGCCACGAGCTTCGGACGATCCTACACTAGTGGCTCCAGTTCAGATGCACAGGGAGTTCATGTAATGTGATGGTCTCTTCGGTGGCCATGGACGCAGAACAGAGCAGAGTTCGACTTGAGAGTTGCCTTCTTGATTGTTTGTGGTGTCTGCTGTGTTGTTGATGGCGGCCTTTTTGGTTGTTTATTGTGTCTGCTGTGTTGTTTTTTGTTTTTTATAATTTTATTTTTGGCTTACTGTTTCCATCGATTTTGGTACTGTTGGCTCTCTCTGGTTATTCTCTTCTGAATTTTAAGCATGGCCATGCCGATCTTTGGTTTTGATGTATTTTTTTTTTTTGGGGTAAATTTTAACTTCTGGTTGCTTTCTCCGCTTGGCTTCGCTGTTACCAGTTGTTTTCATAATTTTATTTCTTAAGGTTAATGAATGGGAATTGAAGACGGTCCAACCCAGACCCAAGAAAGCAGACGAGCGGGATGGAGGTACTGATCGGCATCTGAGTTAGTGGCAACTTCCCCTACCTTTTCCACAAGCAGGAGAAGCACCAATTGCACGTGAAAGGAGCATTCACAAGTATAGTTTCCTCATCGAGATGTGCGAGCCGAGTCCCAAGCAAGGATCAATGATGCCATCGCCTTTTCGTCTGATTCGCATTATTTCGGTCGCTAGCGAGGTATCTAAGTGCATAAAACCCCAAGGAATAGCCAGAATCTCACGCCTGGGCTTGGTACTCCGATCTGAATCGAAACAGCCGATGCAGATTCCACTGATGCAATGGGCACAGGTGAAGATACGAATTATAATGTGATTTGTTTTAAAGTTTAGGGTCGATGCAGATTCCACTTATACAATGGGCTCTGCTTCATTTCTCTCATTTTTAGACAAATTATAATGTGATTTTTTAAATGAAATTTTAATATGATTTCTTTTTGAGTTTAGAACCAGCAATGTGAAGGAGCCATTTAATATTTTGGTGGTCTGAGAAGGAAAGAGAAAGGTCCATCAGCTTTTGGTCCAAAACCTATGGATCGTCCTCATTTCAAGCACACGCACAGTCAATCTGTCCCTGTCGTTAGGTTGTTTTGGTCCCTTTGGTCTCTTTTTAATACATTTTTATAATATGTCACTGGCTCTCTTTTTTAAGTGATTTTGTTATTTTTTTAATATTTGTCTTACATGATTTTTTGGTTTTATTTTTGTTAGGTTCAATGCTTGGGAAATTATCTCCAGCCCTAGCAGTAGGGCCAGGAGAAGGTGAAGGAAGAGGTGCAGTGGAGGCAGGGGGAGGCGGAGGAGGAGAAGTGCAGTGGAGGCAGGGGAAGGCGAAGGACAAGGAGGAGGTATTTTTGGTTAAATTCAACTCTTATTCTTCTACATAATTATATCAGAAGCATTTTTAAGAATTTATATCATGTGCCTTGTAATTTGTAATGCAGGTAAATAAAGGTGGATGTGCACTGTTGAATCTCTCCCTCCTCTCACGGAGTGTGAGTCCTATTTGAGCTCAAAATCCCCGTAAGCCTTGTCATTTTCTCCTGACATATGTAGGGTGTACGTCATTTTCTCCTGACATGTCATTATCTCCTGACATATGTGCGGTGTACGAGTTTCTGGTTTTACAAAGGATGTACTTACTTCTACCTGTAATTTGTGTTAAATATTTTCTTGTAATTGACAATTTATGGTTAGTATCTCTCATTTTAAAATTTTTCAGAAAATTTCTTTTAGGCCCTCGACTCTTTTGGGTGGTGGGAGCAAAAGCGATTTGATAGGTGGATGCAATAAATGCTGTTATCTCGCGGAACACATTCGACATTAGTAATCGATCGGGAAACCGTACACGGGTATCAGAGGGTTAGTAAGGAAAGAACACCTTCGATCGACGCATTAGTAAGGATTCCAACACGTCGATCCGGAACGCATCGAAGGAAGGGTAAGCTCCAATGTCTCATGAGTTTTTGTTTTCTTCGTGTTTTTAAAATATTTCTCATTATATTTTTCTGGTTTTGTTTTTATTGTGTTCAATGGGCCATGAAATTAAGGCTTAACCTGAAAAATTCAACTAATGAAAGTTCCAATGCTCCATGGGTGTAGTGGGTGTAGCAAAGGCTAAAGAGCAGGTATGTTTGGTTTAATTTATCAAATTTTATGTAATATAATTATATGACGTGTGTTTTGAAATTCAAGGCGGCTAGTTTATGATTTCTGGTCTTTGCAAAATGTACTTATTTCTACCTTAAAGTCTTTGGTCTTTTTTACTTTAACTATATATATTCATGGCAAGTGCATATTTGATATTTTAGGAAGAAATCAAAATATAATAATATAGATTTTTATTTATATTTATTTATTTATTTTTTCTTTCTTCAAATGGGAGGGGCTAGTGCATATTTGATATTTTAGGAAGAAATCAAAATATAGATATATAGATTATTATTATTTTATTTTTTATTTTTTATTTTTATTTTTTTAATTTTTATTTTTTTATTTTTAATGGAGGGGCTAGTTCCCTTTAGAAGCATTATGGGCCATTTTTTGTACATATATGTGTCAGATCATGCTGACAACAGCCATACGTCATCGGACAGAATACACTGCATCATCGCGCAGCTCCAAATACGCCGCATCATCATGCAACTCCAAGGATTCGAACTCGACCGGGTAGCGTGCAAACCAACCGCCTCGGCTGTTACATCATGCACTCGCGTGCAAAATATAGATATATAGATTCCTTCCATCATTCACGACATACTTTGCCACTTTTGTTGTTTGCTTAGATTTTACCACTCCAAATAGACTTAAACAACTAAATTTACACTAATTAAAATGGCCCATGTAAATAGTCTTCCAAAGGCGATAAAAAATTGTTGGTATGAATACAAATAATACTTAAAACATTAAAAACCAACTATCTTCTAGGAAGTTTCAACTTTCTTTAATAAGAAAACTATTTCTTCATACAATAAATTCTTCCACCAGATTTGCAAATTAGTCAAAAAAGATTTTGACTAGTTTCAACATCGTTGCTTGCAATGACAGTTTTGTCTAAAAACTGTTATTGCAGATAGCGATGTTGAAACTATAAACATGCAGAAAGGAGAATTACAGATTTAGATCTCACTTCTGTAATTATTTCCATGATTGTAATTTAGCTTAAGCCTAGTGTAAGGGGCTCATTAAACTTCATCCCAAGGATTCTCCACCAATAATAATCAAATCATCTCCAACTACATTAACAATAGTTCTTATCAAAGAAAAACACTGATTGATGAAATAGACACATGCCTCCAAACCAGTTGCTTAGGGTCCAACATCCATGTGTCATTTTGTTATGATGGAAAACTCTAAAAAATGCTCACCCCTCTTTCTGTTTGACTCTATTTGACTCCATTTTTCCATTTGCAAGATTAACAAGAAATTTGACATAGTCCCTATGCATGAACATCTGTCCCTTATAGGCATTTCCATCCTTATATATAGTTGCATCTATAGGTTAAGGCCATGTATAACCTATATGTTCAATTCTGCCTACCCACGACTCTTTTACACATAGCCACAATAAATGCTTCATTTTTTTGGGTATGGTCCAAGACCCTTTATGCTTACCCTTTATGGTCCAAGACTTCTGGTTCCAACTTGGGGACTAGTGGTCCTCTCGAGAACGCTTAGGAATCCCAAAATATCATCCTTGCTTCAACATGTGGTTGCTAAAATGAATTTTGTAATCCAATGAAGCCACCTCAAGATCTCCAAGGTGTAATGACCTTTTCCCCTGTGTTCTTGATTGCTAAAGAAAACAAAGCCATGTCAAAATGTGATTGCTTGCATGAAAATCTTTCATTTTACTTCTAATCCAATCCTCCATTGACTCGAGCTATAATCACTTTTCTCTACAAGCCTTCATTCCTTTTCATTCTCCATAAACTTTTTGTTGCTAAATCTTGTTCAAATAAGTGAATATTCTTTAATTCCTTTATACTCTTTACGGTTTTGCAATCTTTTTCCTCTTAAAATATGGTATTCCTTCCTTTATATTTTTCTTGTCCATTGGAAGCTAAAGCACATTTGGTATTCCTTCCCTTTATCTTTTTCTTGTCCATAGGAAGCTAAAGTACCTTTTTCTATTTTTTCCCAACATTCCATTTGGTATCTAAAGCTAAAAAATGCCAATGAATAGGTATCCCTCCAAAACTAATTTGACCAAAGTTAGCTTGCATCTTTTGGATAACATCGGTACAAGAATTAGTCATCCTCTGTTCAATTTTTTTCATAGAGCCAACTCCAATCCTTGAATTTGTAGTTAGTAGGGTTGAGGAAAAACCTTAGATATTTTAACCTTGCATCAATATTTGAGCAAATTGTCTCTCTACCTTCCTCTAGACTATTGAACAACACTAAGGATTTATGAACATTCACATACATCCATTTTGCATGCTCAGGGATCTCTTTATACTTTTCTACTTCCACAACTGTTTACATGCCAAACAATTTTTTTTGCATTTACAATTTTTTTTCATTTACAAATAGTAAATAGGACAAGGAGAAATAGGTTCTCATTTTAATACTCTTCCCTTTTAGATGCATTCACCAATATGCTCAAACCTTTTGCAACCAACACTGATAAATAAGGAGACATAGGACATCCCCACATTAGACCCCTAAGAAGTTCAGAAAATGCACCCCATAATCTAGTTTACTACTTAAGATCTCATCCCAATCTGAATCAAAACAATCCCATGATCTAACTAGCCCACCCTATATTAAGCCTTAGCTAAGTCTAATTTCATCATAATAGTTGAAATTTTTTACTTTTTCTTATATGTAGTCCTCGTTGTGCTATTCCTCACCACATTATGAAGAAAACCAAACAACTCTTTTGAGACAAAGTTAGGGGGGAATTCTTTCTTTTAAGCCTATTTGTTGTAATTATTGTTGAAATTTTGTACATAGAATTGCATCGTGAGATAGGGCTATAATCATTAAAATTTTATGGATCGTTTTGCTTTGGAAGAGCTATAAATGTTTCATTCAATGCAATAATACTTCACTCTAAACTCTAGATTCTTTTATCACTCTCAGCAACTCCTATTCTAGGTCACAAAAACACAAATAAAATTTCATTGTCCAACTATGTGGACTTAGTCTATTTGGTTTCTTAAAAAGATTGTAGAATTGATTTGAATTCCCTCTTTGGTTACTTTAGCTTCAAGTTCTTCATTTTGTTGTTCTTCAATCACTATTATGTTTGCCTTAGGAGGTTCTTGGAATAAACTTTTGAAGTGCTTTACTCCTCTTGATGCCATCTTTGAGAATTTTCATAGCTTCCTCCAATCTTTCTTACTTATCTCCCATGTGTTTTTGATGTTTCATCTAGTTTTGGAAGAATTTAGTATTCTGGTTGCCCTTTATCAACCAAGTAGCCCTATTCTTTAGTCTCCACTCAACTTCTTCCTACTCCAATAGATTCATTTTTATTTCTTCTAAATTTTTTAGATTAATATTCTTCTTTTTTGTAATGATTTGTTCCTTTTATGTTTCAAACAATTTCTTGACCTATTCCTTGGTCTCAGTAAGCTTTTGCTGAGCATTCTAGGAGTTTTTCTTTTTCCACTATGTTATTATGTTTTAAACTTTCATCAAATTTATTTCAGATAGATAAATAGTTGTCTCCCTTGTATAAAGTTCATATTTCTTCCAATTCTAGGTGATCAAATTTCTGAAACCTTCTTCTTTTAGCAAATTATGATTAAATTTGAAGGGTTTTTTATGCTTCTCATCTTTTTCTAATTGTAACAATATGGCTAGATGGTCTAAAGGTCTCCCTAACCTTACCCATGACTTAAGTCCTTCCACATCCTCCAAATTTTTTTTTGCTACCAAAACCCTTTCTAATTTGCTTGACAGTTGTTCCCTGGGACATGGAAACCCCAAGTTTCCCCAGACTTGGGCGCCAGTTTTGGCTGTGGTGCGATATGGAAACCCCAAGTTTCCCAGGCTTGGGCGCGACATGGAAACCCCAAATTTTGGGCGTGACCTGGAAACCCCAAGTTTTGGGTGTTGGGGCGGGACATGGAAACCCCAAATTTTGGGTGCTAAGGCGTGACATGGAAACCCCAAATTTCCCGCCCCCAAGCAAAGCATTTATGAGATGTGAGCAATAAAAAATTGTCGTTTGGAGGACGAGGCAAAGGCGTAAGAGCGAGAGAGTTGTCCAGATTTGTTTGAATAATGTGTGACAAGAGCTAAGCTCTAAATCGAGGCGACCAAAGGCTGAATCTCAGTGGATCGTGGCAGCAAGGCCACTTTGCCACTTACAATACCCCGTTGCATATTTAAGTCGTCTGCAAAGGATTCTTCTCAATGACCGTTTGGAATTGAACTTCAAAGTTGCCCTGACCGAGATGCTTCACGATTGCGATTTGCAAATGACATGGGCCCTTGAGGGTGACAAAGCGACGCCCCTACTGCGGGTCGAGATACAGTTGAAGAGTGACATGCACCGCTTCTAGCGTGGATTATGACTTAGAGGCATTCAGTCATAATTCGACACATGGTAGCTTCGCGCCACTGGCTTTTCAACCAAGCACGATGACCAATTGTGTGAATCAACGGTTGCTCTCGTACTAAGTTGAATTACTATTGCAATGCGGTTCATCAGTAGGGTAAACCGTAAAACTAACTTGTCTCATGATGGTCTAAACCTAGCTCACGTTCCCTATTGTGGGTGAACAATCCAACACTTGGTGGATTCACAATGATAGGAAGAGCTGACATTGAAGGATAAAAAAGCAATGTCGCTATGAGTGCTTGGCTGGCACAAGTCAATTATCCCCGTGGTAACTTTTCTGACACCTCTAGCTTCAAATTCCGAAAATCTAAAGGATCGATAGGCCACGCTTTCACAGTTTGTATTCATACTGAAAATCAAAATCAAATGAGCTTTTACCCTTTTGTTCCACACGAGATTTCTGTTCTCGTTGAGCTCATCTTAGAACACCTATGTTATCTTTTAATAGATGTGCCGCCCCAACGAAACTCCCCACCTGATAATGTTTTCCGCCTTGATCAACCTATCGAAACATGCCTTAAGGCCAAAAATAGGGGGAGTGCCCCATCTCCGCCCCATGAAATAAGTAAAATAACATTAAAAGTAGTGGTATTTCACTTGCGCTGAAAACGACTCCCACTTATTCTACACCTCTCAAGTCATTTCACAAAGTAGGACTAGAGTCGAGCTCAACAGGGTCTTCTTTCTCCGTTGATTCTGCCAAGCCCGTTCCCTTGGATGTGGTTTTGCTAGATAGTAGATAGGGACAATGGGAATCTCGTTAATCCATTCATGCGTGTCACTAATTAGATGACGAGGCATTTGGCTACCTTAAGAGAGTCATAGTTACTCCCGCCGTTTACCCGCGCTTGGTTGAATTTCTTCACTTTGACATTCAGAGCACTGGGCATAAATCACATTGTGTCAACATTCGCAGGGACCATCGCATACTTTGTTTTAATTAAATAGTTGGATTCCCCTTGTCCGTATCAGTTCTGAGTCAACTATTCATTGCCTAGGGAAAAGCCCCTGGTAGGGGGCATTCTACGCCTATAGCCCAATCAGCATGCAACTGTTCGCCCTCGCCGCGAGAGCAACTCAGGCAGAATGCCTACAACCTATGAGTTGAGGGTGCAGACCCCTAGGCCCAGCCCTCAAAGCCAATCCTTTTCCTGAAGTTATGGATCCGTTTTGCCGACTTCCCTTACCTACATCGTTCTATTGACCAGAGGTTGTTCGCCTTGGAGACCGATGCGGTTATGAGTACGACCGGGCATGAACGGTACTTGACCATCTAGATTTTCAAGCGCTGTCGAGGGCACACCGGACATCGCAAGACGTGCGGTGCTCTTCCAGCTGCTAGACCCTATCTCCGGGTGGGCAAGTTGTTAAAAAGGAAAGATAACTCTTCTCGGGGCCCCCGATGACATCTTCAGATTTCCTTACATTGTCGCTTGCCGCCACGTCCCGGTTCGGGAATATTAACCCGATTCCATTTTGATGCTCGTGCAGAGTGCACCCTTGATACAAGGCTTCCCCATCTCTTAGGATCAACTAAACCCATGTCCAAGTGTTGTTCACATGGAACCTTTCCCCACTTCAGTCTTCAAAGTTCTCATTTGAATATTTGCTACTACCACCAAGACCTGCATCGGGGGCCGATCCACCCAAGCTCACGCCCGAGGTTTCTCAATGACCCCCGCGTCCTCCTACTCATTGAAGCCCGACAATTGCTCCGACGGTCGAGTATACGTTGCGCGCTTCAGCGCCATCCATTTTCTGGGCTAGTTGATTCGGCAAGTGAGTTGTTACACACTCCTTAGTAGATTTCGACTTCCATGACCATTGTCCTGCTTTCTTAATCAATCAACACCCTTTGTGGGATCTAGGTTAGCGCGCAATTCGACACTGTAACTCGACTTTCGGTTCATCTCGCATCGCCAATTCTGCTTACCAAAAAGGGCCCACTTGGAGCTTTTGATTCCATGGCACGACTCATTGGAGCAGCCACACCCTCTTACCTATTTAAAGTTTGAGAATAGGTCGAGGGCGTTACACCTCCGATGCCTCTAATCATTTGCTTTACTCGATAAAACTCGTGCGTGAGCTCCAACTATCCTGAGGGAAACTTTAGAGGAAACTAGTTACTAGATGGTTCGATTAGCCTTTCGCCTCTATACCCAAGTCAGATGAACGATTTGTATCGCTACAAGCCTCCACCAGAGTTTCCTCTGGCTTCGCACTGCTTAGGCATAGTTCACCATCTTTCGGGTCCCAATAGGTGTGCTCGCACTCGAACCCTTCGCATAAGCTCAAGGTTGGTCGATGATGCACCCCCCCAGAGAGGGGATCTCGCTCGTCAGCGTCCTTGCGCCTCGCAGGTTTTCAAACTCGCCGACTCACACACATGTTAGACTCTTTGGTCCGTGTTTCAAGACGGGTCGAATGGAAAGCCCGCCAACCAACACCATGAGCGTGTAAGTGCACACGGCCCGCCACAAGGGCACGCGCTTCGTTCCTCGACCATCGCAATGACAAACCGATAGGTAGTAATCCGCCCGCGCTTGTGATGATGTAGCAACTGTGTTGGTTTGCACCTCAAGTCGAGCGACAGACCAGCTTGAGCTATTCCACATCTGACTGAGCTGCATCGACAACCTCCATCCGCTTCCCTCTCGACAATTTCAAGCACTCGTTAACTCTTTTCAAAGTCTTTTTCATCTTTCCATCGCGGTACTTGTTTGTTATTGGTCTCTTGCTCGTATTTGGCCTTGGATGGAATTTACCATCCAATTAGGGCTACATTCCCAAACAACCCGACTCGCTGACAACACCTCGTGATGCAGCAGGGCCCTGGCCTGACGGGGCAATCACTCTGTCAGGCGCCCCTTCCAATGGATTTGACCCAGGTCTGCCGCTGAGGACGCTTCTACAGACTACAATTCAGGCAACGCTGGCACCCGATTTTCTTGTTGGGCTCTTCTTGGTTGGCTCGCCGCTATTAGGGGAATCCTTGTAAGTTTCTTTTCCTCCGCTTAATTGTATGCTTAAACTCAACGGGTGTTCTCGCCTGAGCTGAGGTCGCAAGTTGGAGCTAAATCTGCCCTACCCGATGGGAGGACAAGAGAGAGCAAAGCAAGTTCGAGTGATGCGACACAAAGCTTGCATCAGCGAACGCCGACTGCCCAACCAAGGGGACAAGATCACCGCTTGTCGGCGCACGCCACGAAACATCGCTTGAGGTATTTCAGCCAACTGCACCGCATTGGGCACGGAGGACCAGCTCCGCTGCTCCCTACATATTGCAGGGAGTGCGTTTGAATGGGATGCGACACCTAGACAGACGTGCCCTCGACCGAGGCCTCGGGCGCAAATTGCGTTCAAAAACTCGATGATTCACGGGATTCTTCAATTCACACTAAGTATCACATTTCGCTACATTCTTCATCATAACAAGAGCTAAGATATTCATTGCCGAGAGTTGTTTCCACTTATTACCAACAAATCCGCCACAACACTAAATAGGGCACCCCCCACGACAAATGTAAGGCTAAGGGCCCAAAGGAGGAAAGGAAGAAAAACACATGAAAGAAAGAGAAGCAACGATGTCTACCCTCGCACAGGAGGAGGCTCAAATAGAGAACAATCTTCTTGAGCCCCATGCCCTCGCAAAAAGGGGGGAACTACATGGAACAACAATCGAGAAGGATTAGGGTGGCCACCTTAGGAGCTCACACTGCTTTTAATCCTTCCAAAATACTAGTCCACAACAATTCCCCCTTTTCTCCGTAAAGTTAGGGACCGAAAGGAAGAAAGGAAGAAAACAAGGTGAAAGAAATAGAGATCAAACGTGGCTACTGGCTCACAAGGGGAGGATCAAACAAAGCACAAGCTTTCCAAGCCCCGTGCCTGCGCAAAAAGGGGGGAATTGAAGGGGACGATGATCGAGATGGACTAGGGTGTTCACCCCAGGAACTCGCACTGCTTTTCGTCCTTCCTGAACACCAATCCACAACAATCCACCCTTTTCTTCGTAAAGCTAGGGGGCAAAAGGAAGAAGGGAAGAAAACAACATGAAACAAAGAGATATCAAACATGGCTATCGACTCACAAGGGGGGGCTCAAACAGAGAACAAGCTTCCCAAACCCCGTGCCTTCACAAAAAGGAGGGAATTGCAGGGGACGACGATCGAGAAGGACTAGGGTGGCCACCCCAGGAACTTGCATTGCTTTTTTGTCCTTCCTGAACACCAATCCACAACAATCCCACCTTTTCTTCGTAAAGCTAGGGGCAAAAGGAAGAAGGGAAGAAACCAACATGAAACAAAGAGATATCAAACATGGCTACCGGCTCACAAGGGGGAGGCTCAAACCGAGAACAAGCTTCCAAAACCCCGCGCCTTCACAAAACGAGGGGGAACTACAAGGGGCGATGATCGAGAAGGACTAGGGTGGCCACCCTAGGAACTCGCACTACTTTTCATCCTTCCTGAACACCAATCCACAACAATCCCACCTTTTCTCCATAAAGCTAGGGGCAAAAGGAAGAAGGGAAGAAAACAACACGAAAGAAACAAAAATCCTAGGAAAAGAGAGGCTCACCAGAACGTCAAGGAGATGTTGCCTATCCAAAAAGAAAGAAAACAAGGCACCCAATCAAAGCATCCCACCTCTTCACACCCTTCCACATACATTACGGCACAACACCCTTTCTAGCTTACAACATAACAAACAACAATCAAACAACAATCAAACAACCAAGCAAATAAATCACAACCTAAACTTGACCACTAGAAAAGACGAGGGCCGTGATGAGACTAATGTCCACTGTCTGGTGCGCGTTATTGAGAGGTAAACAACCCCATAACCAGGCACAAGGCTCCAAACAACAAAAGAATACACTAATAGCAAACCCACCCTGCTATTGCACCCCTCCATGTACGAAACACCCAACAACCTTTCCAGCGAGAAAGTCAAGGGGGGGTCAAGAATCAAACTCCAAAAAGGAGTTGTCACAGGCTGACACTCAAGCTAGAGAAAGCCACCGGCCACAAATACATCAATGGTGCAAGGCCACTAAAGAGAGGGATGTTCGCAAAGTGCACACCACGAAACCAAGAAATGACCATGTCGCACAAAAAAAACCACAATCCAAAGGGAGAAACAAAGACATAACTTGCTACTTCTTTCCTTAAAAAGGGGAGTGGCTCATGAGAGGACGAGGAATTCCCTCGACGACAAAGGCACGAGATAAGAATGCCACCTCATGCCCATTGACGGGGAAACTTGCAATCTTAATGGAGCTCAGACCGAGGGAGGGGTTTTTCATTACGTGGACACCCAACCCTTCTGCGAGGGTAGATCGAGGAACGGTCGAGAGGACTAGGGTGGCCAGCCCAACGGATTGCACCGCTCTTCGTCCATCCCATATTGACCCCACCCTGACCATTTCTCCTTACAGAAGGATTGAGGTACCAGGCACGCGCGCAACCACTCCCTTGACCCAACCACCAACAAAAAACTCACCCAAGCAACACATAAATCACTGCTGCATTTTCAAGAGAACCAACTATGGAGGCCCGCACCCTGACCATTTCTCCTCACAGAAGGATTGAGGTACCAGGCACGCGCGCAACCACTCCCTTGACCCAACCACCAACAAAAAAATCACCCAAGCAACACATAAATCACTGCCGCCTTTTCAAGAGAACCAACTATGGAGGCCCGCACCCTTGGCCCATGCCTTCCAGCGAACAAAAGACTGAGCACCACTGCTACGAATGAGTCTAAATTTATCCATCATATTGCCCAAGTACCTCAATTGCAGCAACCATGCCCTGCCGAATAGATCATCGGAGAGGGCTCCCAAGAAACAAGCTTCTGAACCCCCTACAGAAACACATTGGGGGAAAGAAAAACAAAGGATGGGTGGCACAAGCACAAGCATGGCTTGCAAGCACACGAAAAAACAAGCGTGACCTCAAGACAAGCAACCAACAATGTTCCTGCCAAACACCAAACTTGCTCCCCTAGAGACGCACCACACGGGCCCACATTGCAATCGAAACCCACCCTACCCGAACCAAAAAAGCAAACCCTTGCTACCAATGATCCTACCGCAATTTCACCTACGGTAACCTTGTTATGACTTCTCCTTCCTCTAAATGATAAGGTTCAATGAACTTCTCACGACGTCGATGGCGACGAACCACCATTGTCAACGCAATCCGAACACTTCACCGGATCATTCAATCGGTAGGAGCGATGGGCAGTGTGTACAAAGGGCAGGGACGTAGTCAACACGAGTTGATGATATGCGCTTACTAGGAATTCCTCGTTGAAGACCAATAATTGCAATGGTCTATCCCCATCATGATGCAATTTGAGAAGATTTCCCGATCCTCTCGAACCAGGAAGAAAAACTCATTGGTTACATCAATGTAGCGTACGTGTGGCCCAGAACATCTAAGGGCATCAAAGACCTCTTATTGACTCAAACTTCCATGGCCTAAACGGCCATAGTCCCTCTAAGAAGTTAGCCGCGAAGGGGAACCTTTGCGTAGCTAGTTAGTAGGCTGAGGTCTTGGTCGTTATCGAAATTAACCAGACAAATCACTCCACCAACTAAGAATGACCATGCACCACCACCCATAGAATCAAGAAAGAGCTCTCAATCTGTCAATCCTTACTATGTCTGGACCTAGTAAGTTTCCCCGTGTTGAGTCAAATTAAGCTGCGGGCTCCACTCTTGGTGGTGCCCTTTTGTCAATTCCTTTAAGTTTCAGCCTTGCGACCATACTCCCCCCGAAACCCAAACACTCCGATTTCTCAGAAGGTGCTGGCGGAGTCCTTAGAGCAACATCAGCCAATCCCTGGTCAGCATCGTTTATGGTCGAGACTAGGACGGTATCTTATTGTCTTCGAGCCCCCAACTTTCGTTCTTGAATAATGAAAACATCCCTGGCAAATGCTTTCGCAGTTGTCCGTCTTTCATAAATCCAAGAATTTCACCTCTGACAATGAAATATGAATGACCCCGACAGTCCCTATTAATCATTGCTCTCGTCCTGAAGGCCAACACAATAGGACCAGACTCCTATCACGTTATTCCATGCTAATGTATTCAAAGCATAAGCTTGCTTTGAGCACTCTAGTTTTTTCAAAGTAACAGTGTTGGAGCCGCGACCTAGCCAATTAAGGCCAGGAGCACGCTGCCGACATAAGGGACAGAAGGGCAGGTGCACACCGAGTAGGCGGACCGACCTTTACGACCCAAGATCCAACTACGAGCTTTTTAACTGCAACAACTTAAATATACGTTATTGGAGCTGGAATTACTGCGGTTGCTGGCACCAGACTTGCCCTCCAATGGATCCTCGTTAAGGGATTTAGATAGTACTCATTCCAATTAACAGACTTGATGAACCCAATATTGTTATTTATTGTCATTACCTCCCCATGTCAGGATTGGGTAATTCGCGCGCCTGCTGCCTTCCTTGGATGTGGTAGCCGTTTCTCAGGCTCCCTCTCTAGAATCGAACCCTAATTCTTCATCACCTGTCACCCGTCACCACCATGGTAGGCCTCTATCCTACCATCGAAAGTTGATAGGGCAGAAATTTGAATGATGACCGCTAGCACAAGGGCTGTGCGATCTATCAAGTTATCATGATTCACCGGAGAAGCGAGCAAGCCCATGTCGACCTTTTATCTAAAAAATACATCCCTTCCAAAGAGTCGGGACTTGGTGCATGTATTAGCTCTAGAATTACTACTGTTATCCGAGTAGTGTGGTACCATAAGAAAAACTATAACTGATTTAATGAATCATCTACAGTTTCACAGTCTGAATTAGTTCATGCATGTCTTACTACTGTTATCCGAGTAGTGTGGTACCATAAGAAAAACTATAACTGATTTAATGAATCATCTGCAGTTTCACAGTCTGAATTAGTTCATACATAGACATGCATGGCTTAATCTTTGAGACAAGCATATGACTACTAGCAGTATCAACTAGGTAGCACCCTCCCACTTCAAAGGGCATTCTGGTCGCTTTCTTACCAAGAGCCAACCTGAACACCCATCAAATCAAAGAGATATCAAAATATCATGTAAAACTTTTATACCTTGCACCTCTTGCATCCCAAGAAGGAAACACACACAACATGCCAAGGAGATGGCGAACAAATGGGTAGACCTGCCAAGTCACAACACACCAAGGCCACTTTGGAGTTTGCAACCACGCCCCAACCAACAAGAAAACGAGCGATCACTCACCCACTCCCTTAGAAATGCCTCCAAAAACCTCCACGCCCCGCACCGAGGCCATCTAGGAGTCCCCCTGGACAGCAACAACGGTGGATGTCGATCTCTTGATTGCTTGCGGTAGCGTCGATTCAAAGGAAATAAATGGAGAATGACCAACCACACAACCTCTATATTAGAAATGAGCCCTAACCCTCCCCGCCCCGCATTGAGGCCACCTAGGAGTCCACCAGGACAGTAGCAACGGTGGACCTCGATCTCTCGATTGCTTGCATCAACCTCAATGCGAAGGAAAAGGAAGGAAATAAAAAGAGGACCAGCAACCACAAATCCTATCTTAGAAAGGCCATACAAACCTCCTCGCCCCGCATTGATGCCACCTAGGATTCCACCCCTACAGCAACAACAGTGGACCTCAATCAGTTGATTGCCTGCGGCAACCTCGATGCAAAGGCAAAGGAAGGAAACAATACAAGACAAACCCCCTTTTAGAGCATGATGTATAAGATATAGCAGTGAAATCCCCCTTTTAAGGTGGGGTGTCCAATCGCCCACTAGGGGTTGGGAAAATCATGGTTTCCTATATGATGAAGAAAGGCTCATAGAACCTGTAGGAACCAAGGTGATGGCCATGATGATGGGGTGGAGCTCATGTATTGGATTTTGCCCCCGTGCTAAATGTTTTTGTCTTGGCCATCTTTTGCATTTTGTGGTACTTTCCCTGTTGAATGTGGCCATATATGCTTTTAACTTTCTTTCTAGCTGCATCAACCTCTGGGTTTCATTATAGGCCATGACCGAAGGTGTGGGCAAGGGGAAGGGGTGAGCTAACCATATGTGTTTTGATGGAGGAATGTGGACCCATGTGGGAGAAATGATGGATGGGGCAATAGTGAGCAGAAAGAGGGTAATATAAGCAGATAACGGAGCGAGACCACCAACCAAAATCGTGGTTTCCCGTGAAATACCATCCTTGGAAGCAAATGGTTAGTAAAAGAGGTCCTATGGGACTAGAATCCAAGGTTAATTTCTAAAAGGGGTTTAGGGGATAGAAGCACAGACCTAGCCCATTCTTTCGACCAAACCCTCCCATTAATTCATGCCCATAAGTGTCCATGACAAGCAAACTACAATACTCAATTTCCAAATGACAAGGCATACCTTTAGATTTGGGAGGCCTACATTCAATAATTCGATCATGGCAAATGGGCGAGGGACAACATGGCTGGCTCAGGTGGCGGAGAAGATGGCACAATGAGCTAGCTGATGGCTGCAAGGGGTTGCTCGATGAGGACCATCTTGGAGAAAAAATTTCTCCTAGGGATATTGCCCACAAAATGGTGGGTAACAAAACCCAAACTGAAAAAACATCCCCATGTGTTTTTCTTGTCTTTAGTACTTCTTTCCCAACCAAAATATGTGAATCCCTATAGCTGTACTTCACTATTTAAGACATATCTTAATCTATATCCAACTCTACCATGTTGGTACTTAAACACATGATTTTTCCATAGCTACTTTCCAGTCGCCTCGACTGGGTGCTCCCTCTAACATTAAAATAGATCGTGTTGTGGCAATTTTGGTTGCTCCCTTTGCCACTCAACTTCTTCATATTAGTCACCATGGGAGTGGCCATGGATTGGCTATCCATCATCCCAAATTTCTAAACGACTGTAGTAATATGCTTCCTTTGACCAAGGAATATTTCTCCCAACTTTTGCCACACTTCTAGTTCTAAAAAGTAATGTATCCAACCAAGATCCTTCATCTCGAACTCAGAGGTCAACTCCCTCTGACATTGAAGCTGGTCTTGATTGCTCCCTCTATCATGGAAGCAAATCTTCCTGCCACTGCTAGTCCCTCTGTCACATGATTCCTTTTACTTGTCAGAAACAAGTCATATGATAACAAGATCAACCTAGAATCATTAGATATCCATCAATCCAAGAATACCATGCCTGAGGTCTGGACAAAGCTTTCTTCAGTTTGCAGACATGAGATTTCCTTTCATGTACCTCAGAACCTTGAGCTTTATGTACATTTCTTCTTCCTCAATTACTCCATCGAGGAAAGTGATCTTCACATCTACCTAATGTAATTTCCAACCCATAATAGAAGCAATAGAAATAATAGTTTTGATAGAAGTATACCTAACAACGAGATCAAATGTCTCCTCATAGTCCTCTCCCTCTTTCTTCGAGAATCCTCGAATCTCACGTTGCACTTCTCTATGTTGTCATCTACCACATACTTGATCTTGTACATTTATTTGGAAGTCGCCATTGACTTCTCTTCGGCACAATTTTCTCCATCATGGCATACTTCAAACTTGTTGGCCTGCCTACTCCCTTTGAACTAGGAGCTCTTTTGGTCATTTGCCCTAGTTATCAATCTTGGGAGAGTCCTCTTGCCACAAATTTTGCTTCGTTCTTCCCGACGCTTCCATTTGTAGCTAGAGCCTTGGTAGCCTTCACGTTGTATGTGCAACCCTCATTATCGAGTCATGGAAGAAATGATTATAACCAAGCAAAAGATACAAAGACAAGATGTTGACTAAAAAATGAGCAATAATCAAGGAGGAAAGATATAAAGAACTTATCTTTTAATCTAAGATTGTGGGGCATTGTCCACATCACAAGCACATCCCCACACAACGTGCACTATAGAGGAGGTGGGTAAGGTCAAGCAATAAAGCATATTGACCCTTCAACCAATCAACTATCGTTATAACATACAACACTATCAATATAACAAATAACACTATCTTTTAATCTGAGATTGTGGGGCATTGTCCACATGACAAGCACATCCCCACACAACGTGCCCTATAGAGGAGGTGGGTAAGGTTGACCAATAAAGCATACTGACTCTTCAACCAATCAACTATCATTATAACATACAACACTATCGTTATAACAAACAACACTATCGCCTTAAGAACCCTAGGATTTTGGGCGTTAAATATGTTTAGATATTCTTAGATTCCTTTTTCTAAAAAAAATTACCTATCTTATGAAAACATTATTTCTATTATTTCTAGTAGAAGTACATCTAGTTTAGAAAATTTGTATTATTTTGAGATAGAGAATGGAATATAAATGGACGTGAACTATGTTGCATGATCTCTCCAGTTTAACTTTTATTTGAAATCTAATATTTTATTGTCTTTATTGTAGATGGTTTGTTCCATAGAGCATGAAACATAGAATACGAAATGGACTCCCCCTCTCTTATATATAATAGTTTCAAAGAAAGGTGTGTTTCTTATTATGATTAGTTATTGTGTTAAACTCTATAGTTTAACTTTTATAACAATTCTAATATCTTATATGGTTGTTTAACTTTTATAACAATTCTAATATCTTATTTGGGAATGTGTGTTTCTTACTACGACTAGTTATTGTGTTAAACTCTATAGTTTAACTTTTATAACAATTCTAATATCTTATTTGGTAGTTTAACTTTTATAACAATTCTAATATCTTATTTGGTATCTGTTATAAATAGCTTTTTTGATGACACAAGTGAGTGGAATACAAAATCGTATAAAACAAGTTCTATGGGAGGTGCATTTCCTATTATGAATAAATATTGGTTTTGAAATATGCTTACCATTACTAATTGTGTGTATTTTAAGCTTATTCAACCCACTTTATTTCCTTTTAGCGGAGGAGAGCAACACATTGGTGGATAAGAGATGTGCAGAGGGGATGTTTGCAATCTTTTCTTTGTTCTTGTCTACATGTTTTGTTTTGTTGAGTTTGAGCATGGCCATGCTTTGTGTTGTAGTAATTTTCCTTTGTTTCGCTTGTTTCCCCTTGTTTTTTGTAGTTTGGTCTTGGTTTCATTTGTTGGGTATGTTGCTCTTGTTTTCCTTTGTTTTGCTTTTTCTTTTCATGTTTTTTGTAGCCATGTCTTGGTTTTGTTTTTTGGGCGTGGAAAAAGGAATGCAGGAAACAAACAAAGAAAATGGAGGTTATTCTTCATAAATGAAGGTGAGTCAACATACTTATATGCAATTCACTTCACTTAAAATTATTTTTTGCTAATTTGTGGCTCCATTTATTTGCTATTCAATTTATTATATGTTTTATTTATGCTCTCATAATCAACTAGATTGATATTCTTTATGTAGTGAACAAATACAATTGTATAGTTTACAATGGTCAAGTGGTGATGATGCACTAGACATTCTACAAATGTGGCATAGAGGATGGGTGAGCCGTACTTTTTTCCTACAAAACACCACTGTCCTTGCATACACTGAAATATTTGTTTCATCCTTTTGTCATGGTTTCGAGGTAGTATGATCTTGTTCATGGGTATCAGATTCAAGATTTTTCCCAAAACTTTGATAGGAAAGAAATGGAAAAGTTATATTGGAGTTCACGTCTTCAGGGCTTATTGTTCATGATTACTGTTGCTATAGTATTAGCCCAAGGGAGGGAAGGTATGTGTGTGTTAATTCATTAGGTATGTGTGTGGTTAATTCATCTCTATGTATATTCGTTACTTAAGCAAAGAAATGGAAAAGCTATATTGGAGTTCACATCTTCAGGGCTTATTGTTTATGATTGTTGCTGTTATAATATTAGCCAAGGGAGGGCAGGTATGTGTGTGGTTAATTTATCGCTCTGTATATTTGTTACTTAAGCTCTCATGGTTTATTTGTAAGCTTATATATAATATTAAAAAGTGTAGTGAGTGACTACTATCGTTGTGTTTGACAGAGTAAAGTGGAGAAGATATCTTAGGCAATGTAGATGCAGGGCAAAACATGGGTGAGTCATGTTCTTTTCCAACAAAATAGTCTTATTATTATTCGTTTGTTGGAATTATTCTCCTTCTAACATAATTAGTGGTTTGACATTTATATCAAATGGTATTCTTAGATTTATATGCTTTGCATTTTCTATTATGAATAAATATCGGTTTTGAAATATGCTTAACATTACTAATTGTGTGTATTTTAAGCTTATTCAGCCCACTTTATTTCCTTTTAGCGGAGGAGAGCAACACATTGGTGGATAGGATATGTGCAGAGAGGATGTTTGCAATCTTTTTTTTTGTTCTAGTCTACATGTTTTGTTTTGTTGAGTTTGAGGATGGCCATGCTTTGTGTTGTAGTCGTTTTCCTTTGTTTTGCTTTTTTTCCCTTATTTTTTGTAGTTTGGTCTTGGTTTCATTTGTTGGGTATGTTGTACTTGTTCTCCTTTGTTTTTCTTTTTCTTTTCATGTTTTTTGTAGCTATGTCTTGGTTTTGTTTCTTGGGTGTGGAAAAAGAAATAGAGGAAGCAAACAGAGAAAATGGAGGTTATTCTTCAAAAATGAAGGTGAGTCAACATACCTATATGCAATGCACTTCACTTAAAATTATCTTTTGCTACTTTGTGGTTCCATTTATTTGCTATTCAAGTTATTATATGTTTTATCTATGCTCTCATAATCAACTAGATTGATCTTCTTTATGTAGTGAACAAATACAATTGTACAGTCTATGTTGGTCAAGTGGTGATGATGCACCAGACATTCTACAAACGTGGCATAGAGGATGGGTGAGCCGTACTTTTCTCCTACAAAACACAATTGCTCTTGCATACACTGAAATATTTGTTTTATCCTTTTGTCATGCTTTCGAGGTAGTATGATTTTGTTCATGGGAATCAGATTCAAGATTTTTCCCAAAACTTTGATAACAATGATATGGAAAAGTTATATTGGAGTTCACAGGAAAGAAATGGAAAAGTTGTATTGGAGTTCACATCTTCAAGGATTATTGTTCATGATTGTTGTTGCTATAATATTAGCCAAGGGAGGGCAGGTATGTGTGTGGTTAATTCATCGCTCTGTATATTTGTTACTTAAGCTCTCTTGGTTTATTTGTAAGCTT
Organism: Pinus taeda; assembly: GCA_000404065.3. NCBI lineage: Eukaryota > Viridiplantae > Streptophyta > Pinopsida > Pinales > Pinaceae > Pinus > Pinus taeda. The sequence continues at coordinate 86,019 of APFE031758936.1, read as the reverse complement.
ATTTATAATATTACAATGTGCAATGAGTGACTACAACAATTGTTGTGTTTGACAGATTGAAAGTGGAGAAGATATCTTAGGCAATGTAGATGCAGAGTGACTACAACAATTGTTGTGTTTGACAGATTAAAAGTGAAGAAGATATCTTAGGCAATGTAGATGCAGTGGAAGAGGATGGGCGAGTCATTTTCTTTTCCAACAAAATAGTGTTATTATTATTCGTTTGTTTGACTTTTTCTCCTTCTAACATAATTCTTGAGTAGTACTACTCAATTAGTGGTTTGACATTTACATCAAATGGTATTTTTAGATTTATATGCTTTGCATTTCCTATCATGAATCAATTTTGGTTTTGAAATATGCTTACCATTACTAATTGTGTATTTTAAGCTTATTCACGCGCTTTATTTCCTTTTAGCGGAGGAGAGCAACACATTGGTGGATAGGAGATGTGCAGAGGGGATGTTTTCAATCTTTTCTTTGTTCTTGTCTACATGTTTTGTTTTGTTGAGTTTGAGCATGGCCATGCTTTGTTTTTTAGTTGTTTTCCTTTGTTTTGCTTTTTTTCTTTTGTTTTTTGTAGTTTGGTCTTGGTTTTATTTGTTGGGTATGTTGTACTTGTTCTCCTATGTTTTGATTTTTCTTTTCATGTTTTTTGTAGCTATGTCTTAGTTTTGTTTCTTGGGTGTGAAAAATGAAATGGAGGAAGCAAACAGGGAAAATTGAGGTTATTATTCATAAAGGAAGGTGAGTCAGCAAACCTATATGCAATGCATTTCACTTAAAATTATCTTTTGCTAATTTGTGGCTCCATTTATTTGCTATTCAATTTATTATATGTTTTATCTATGCTCTCATAATCAACTACATTGATCTTCTTTATGTAGTGAACAAATGCAATTGTACAGTCTACAACGGTTAAGTGGTGATGATGCACTAGACATTCTACGAATGTGGCATAGAGGATGGGTGAGTCATACTTTTCTCCTATAAAACATAATTTTCCTTGCATACACTGAAATATTTGTTTCATCCATTTGTCATGGTTTTGAGGTAGTATGATCATGTTCATGGGTATCAGATTCAAGATTTTTCTCAGAACTTTGATAGGAAAGAAATGGAAAAGTTATATTGGAGTTCACATTTTGAGGGCTTATTGTTCATGATTGTTGTTACTATAATATTAGCCCAAGGGAGGGCGGCTATGTGTGAGGTTAATTCATCTCTTTGTATATTCGTTACTTAAGCAAAGAAATGGAAACGTTATATTGGAGTTCACATCTTCAGGGCTTATTGTTCATGATTGCTGCTGCTATAATATTAGCCAAGGGAGGGCAGGTATGTGTGTGGTTAATTCATCGTTCTGTATATTTGTTACTTAAGCTACTTAAGCTCTCCTGGTTTATTTGTAAGCTTATATATGTGCAGTGAGTGACTACAATTTTTGTGTTTGAAAGAGTAAAGTGGAAAAGATATCTTAGGCAATGTAGACGCAGTGCAAAGGATGGGTGAGTCATGTTCTTTTTCAACAAAAGTGTTATTATTATTCGTTTGTTTGACTTTTTCTCCTAACATAATTCTTGAGTAGTACTACTCAATTAGTGGTTTGACATTTACATCAAATGGTATGCTTAGATTTATACGCTTTGCATTTCCTATTATGAATAAATATTGGTTTTGAAATATGCTTACCATTACTAATTGTGTGTATTTTAAGCTTATTCAGCCTGCTGTATTTCCTTTTAGCGGAGGAGAGCAACACATTGGTGGATAAGAGATGGGCAAAGGGGATGTTTGCAATCTTTTCTTTGTTCTTGTCTACATGTTTTGTTTGGTTGAGTTTGAGCATGACCATGCTTTGTGTTGTAATCGTTTTCCTTTGTTTTTCTTTTTTTCCCTTGTTTTTTGTAGTTTGGTCTTGGTTTCATTTGTTGGGTTTGTTGTATTCGTTCTCCTTTGTTTTGCTTTTTCTTTTCACGTTTTTTGTAGCTATGTTTTGGTTCTGTTTCTTATGTGTGGAAAAAGAAATGGAGGAAGCAAACAGAGAAAATGGAGGTTATTCTTCATAAATGAAGGTGAGTCAACATACCTATATGCAATGCACTTCTTAATATTATCTTTTGCTAATTTGTGGGTCCATTTATCTGTTATTCAATTTGTTATATGTTTTATTTATGCTTTCATAATCAACTAGATTGATCTTCTTTATGTAGTGAACAAATACAATTGTATAGTCTATAATGGTCAAGTGGTGATGATGCATTAGATATTCTACGAACGTGGCATAGAGAATGGGTGAGTCGTACTTTTGTTCTGCAAAACACAATTGTCTTTGCATACATTGAAATATTTGTTTCATCCTTTTGTGATGGTTTCGAGGTAGTATGATCTTGTTCATGGGTATTAGATACCAGATTTTTCCTTGAACTTTGATAGGAAAGAAAATGAAAAGTTATATTGGAGTTCACATCTTCAGGGTTTATTGTTCATGATTGCTGTTGCTATAATATTACTCCAAGGGAGGGCAGGTATGTGTGTGGTTAATTCATCTCTATGTATATTCATTACTTAAGCAAAGAAATGGAAGAGTTATATTGGAGCTCACATCTTCAGGGCTTATTGTTGATGATTGCTGTTGCTATGATATTAGCCCCAGGGAGGGCAGGTATGTGTGTGGTTAATTCATCTCTATGTTTATTCGTTACTTAAGCAAAGAAATGGAAAAGTTATATTAGAGTTCACATCTTAAGGGCTTAGTATTCATGATTGCTATTGCTATAATATTAGCCAAGGGACAACACGTATGTGTGTGGTTCATTCAATGCTCTGTATATTTGTTACTTAAGCTCTCTTGGTTTATTTGTAAGGTTATATATAATTTCACAATGTGCAGTGAGTGACTGCAATTGTTGTGTTTGACAGAGTAAAGTGGAGAAGATATCTTAGGCAATGTAGATGCAGTGCAAAGGATGGGTGGGTCATGTTGTTTTCCAACAACATAGTGTTATTATTATTCGTTTGTTTGACTTTTTCTCCTTATAACATAATTCTCGAGTAGTACTACTCAATTAGTGGTTTGACATTTACATAAAATGGTATGCTTAGATTTATATGCAAAGCATTTCCTATTATGAATAAATATTGGTTTGAAATATACTTACCATTACTAATTGTATGTATTTTAAGCTTATTCAGCCCGCTTTATTTCCTTTTAACGAAGGAGAGCAACACATTGGTGGATAGGAGTCGGGGATATTTGCAATCTTTTCTTTATTCTTGTCTACATGCTTTGTTTTGTTGAGTTTGAGCATGGCCATGCTTTGTGTTGTAGTCCCTTTCCTTTGTTTTGCTTTTTTCCCTTGTTTTTTGTAGTTTGGTCTTGGTTATATTTGTTTGGTATGTTGTACTTGTTCTCCTTTGTTTTGCTTTTTCTTTTCATGTTTTCTGTAGCTATGTCTTGTTTTTGTTTCTTGGGTGTGGAAAAATAAATGGAGCAAGCAAACAGAGAAAACAAAGGTTATGCTTCATAAATGAAGGTGAGTCAACATACCTTATTCTTCATAAATGAAGGTGAGTCAACATACCTATATGCATTGCACTTCACTTGAAATTATCTTTTGCTAATTTGTGGCTCCATTTATATGCTATTCAATTTATTATATGTTTTATCTATGCTCTCATAATCAACTAGATTGATTTTCTTTATGTAGTGAACAAATACAATTGTACAATCTACAATGGTCAAGTGGTGATGATGTACTAGACATTCTACGAACGTGGCAGAGAGGATGGGTGAGTCGTACTTTTCTTCACAAAACACAATTGTCCTTGCCTACACTGAAATATTTGTTTCATCATTTTGTTATGGTTTTGAGGTAGTATGATCTTGTTCATGGGTATCATATTCAAGATTTTTCCCAGAACTTTGATAGGAAAGAAATGGAAAAGTTATATTGGAGTTCACATCTTTAGGGCTTATTGTTCATGATTGTTGTTGCGATAATATTAGCTTAAGGGAGGGCAGGTATGTGTGTGGTTAATTCATCTATATGTATATTCGTTACTTAAGCAAAGACATGGAAAAGTTATATTGGAGTTTACATCTTTAGGGCTTATTGTTCATGATTGTTGCTTCTATAATATTAGCCAAGGGAGGGTAGGTATGTGTGTGGTGAATTCGTCGCTTTGTATATTTGTTATTTAAGCTCTCCTGGTTTATTTTTAAGCTTATATATAATATTACAATGTGCAGTGAATGACTATAATTGTTGTGTTTGACATAGTAAAGTGGCGCAATGTAGGTGCAGTGCAGAGGATGGGTGAGTCATGTTCTTTTCCAATAAAATAGTGGTATTATTATTCATTTGTTTGACTTTTTTTCCTTCTAACATAATTCTCGAGTAGTACTACTCAATTAGTGGTTTGACATTTACATCAAATGGTATGCTTAGATTTATATGCTTTGCATTTCCTATTATGAATTAATATTGGTTTTGAAATATGCTTACCATTATTAATTGTGTATATTGTAAGCTTATTTAGGGCACTTTATCTCCTTTTAGCGGAGGATAGCAACACATTGGTGGATAGGAGATGTGCAGAGGGGATGTTTGCAATCTTTTTTTTGTTCTTGTCTACATGTTTTGTTTTGTTGAGATGAGCACATTCATGCTTTGTGTTGTAGTCGTTTTCTTTTGTTTGGCTTTTTTTACCTTTTTTTTGTAGTTTGGTCTTGGTTTCATTTGTTGGGCATGTTGTACTTGTTCTCATTTGTTTTTCTTTTTCTTTTCATGTTTTTTGTAGCTATGTCTTGGTTTTGTTTCTTGGGTGTGGAAAAAGAAATGGAGGAAGCAAATAGAGAAAATGGAGGTTATTCTTCATAAATGAATGTGAGTCAACGTACCTATATGCAATGAACTTCAATTAAAATTATCTATTGCTAATTTGTGGCTCCATTTATTTGCTATTCAATTTATTATATGTTTTATCTATGCTCTCATAATCAACTCGATTGATCTTTTTTATGTAGTGAACAACTACAATTGTACAGTCTACAATGGTCAAGTGGTGTCGATGCATTAGACATTCTACGAACATGGCATAGAGGATGGGTGAGCCGTACTTTTTTCCTACAAAACATAATTGTCCTTGCATACACTGAAATATTTGTTTCATCCGTTTGTCATGGTTTCGAGGTAGTATGATCTTGTTCATGGGTATTAGATTCAAGATTTTTCCTAGAACTTTGATAGGAAAGAAATGGAAAAGTTATATTGGAGTTCACATCTTCAGGGCTTTTTGTTCATGATTGTTGTTGCTATAATATTACCCCAAGGGAGGGCAGGTATGTGTGTGGTTAATTCATCTCTATGTATATTCATTACTTAAGCAAAGAAATGGAAAAGTTATATTGGAGTTCACATCTTCAGGGCTTATTGTTCATGATTGCTGTTTCTATAATATTAGCCCAAGGGAGGGCAGGTATGTGTGTGGTTAATTCATATCTATGTATTTTCGTTACTTAAGCAAAGAAATGGAAAAGTTATATTGGAGTTCACATCTTCAGGGCTTATTGTTCATGATTGCTGTTGCTATAATATTAGCCAAGGGACAACAGGTATGTGTGTGGTTCATTCAACGCTCTGTATATTTGTTACTTAATCTTTCCTGATTTATTTTTAAGGTTATATATAATTTTACAATGTGCAGTGAGTGACTACAATTGTTGTGTTTGACAGAGTAAAGTGGAGAAGATATCTTAGGCAATGTAGATGTAGTGCAGAGGATGGGTGAGTCATGTTCTTTTTCAACAACATAGTGTTATTGTTATTCGTTTTTTTGACTTTTTCTCCTTCTAACATAATTCTCGAGTAGTACTACTCAATTAGTGGTTTGAAATTTACATCAAATGGTATGCTTAGATTTATATGCTTTGCATTTCCTTTTATGAATATATATTGGTTTTGAAATATGCTTACCATTACTAATTGTGTGTGTTTTAAGCTTATTCAGCTCGCTTTATTTCCTTTTAGCAGAGGAGAGCAACATATTGGTGGATAGGAGGGGATATTTGCAATCTTTTCTTTGTTCTTGTCTACATGTTTTGTTTTGTTGAGTTTGAGCATGGCCATGCTTTATGTTGTAGTCGTTTTCCATTGTTTATTTTTTTTCCCTTGTTTTTGTAGTTTGGTCTTGGTTTCATTTGTTGGGTATTTTGTACTTGTTCTCCTTTATTTTGCTTTTTCTTTTCATGTTTTTGGTAGCTATGTCTTGGTTTTGTTTCTTGAGTGTGGAAAAATAAATGGAGGAAGCAAACAGAGAAAATGGAGGTTATTATTCATAAATGAAGGTGTGTCAACATACCTATATGCAATGCACTTCATTTAAAATTATCTTTTGCTAATTTGTGGCTCCATTTATTTGCTATTCAATTTATTATATGTTTTATCGATGCTCTCATAAACAACTGGATTGATTTTCTTTATGTAGTGAGCAAATACAATTGTACAGTCTGCAATGGTCAAGTTGTGATGATGCACTAGACATTCTACGAACGTGGCATAGATGATGGGTGAGCTGTACTTTTCTCCTACAAAACACAATTGTCTTTGCATATACTGAAATATTTGTTTCATCCTTTTGTCATGGTTTTGAGGTAGTATGATCTTGTTGATGGGTATCATATTCAAGATTTTTCCCAGAACTTTGATAGGAAAGAAATGGAAAAGTTATATTGGAGTTCACATCGTTAGGGCTTATTGTTCATGATTGATATTGCCATAATATTAGCCTAAGGGACGGCAGGTATGTGTGTGGTTAATTCATTTCTATGTATATTCGTTACTTAAGCAAAGAAATGGAAAAGTTATATTGGAGTTCACATCTTCTGGGCTTATTGTTCATGATTGCCACTGCTATAATATTATCCAAGGGAGGCCAAGTATGTGTGTGGTTAATTCATCGCTTTGTATATTTGTTACTTAAGCTACTTAAGCTCTCCTGGTTTATTTGTAAGCTTATATATAATATTACAATGTGCAGTGAGTGACTACAATTGTTGTGTTTGATAGAGTAAAGTGGACAAAATATCTTAGGCAATGTTGATGTGGTGTAGAGGATGGGCGTGTCATTTTCTTTTCCAACAAAATAGTGTTATTATTATTCTTTTGTTTGACTCTTTCTCCTTCTAACATAATTCTCGAGTAGTACTACTCAATTAGTGGTTTGATATTTACATCAAGTGGTATGCTTAGATTTATATGCTTTGCATTTCCTATTATGAATAAATATTGGTTTTGAGATATGCTTACCATTACTAATTGTGTGCATTGTAAGCTTATTCAGCCTGTTTTATTTCCTTTTAGCGGAGGAGAGCAACCCATTGGTGGATAGGATATGGGCAAAGGGGATGTTTGCAATATTTTCTTTGTTCTTGTCTACATGTTTTGTTTTGTTGAGTTTTAACATGGCCATGCTTTGTGTTGTAGTCGTTTTCCTTTGTTTTGCTTTTTTTCCCTTGTTTTTTGTAGTTATGTTTTGGTTTCATTTGTTGGGTATGTTGTACTTGTTCTATTTTTTTCTTTTCTTTTTCTTTTCATGTTTTTTGTAGCTATGTCTTGGTTTTGTTTCTTGGGTTTGAAAAAAGAAATGGAGGGAGCAAACAGAGAAAATGAAGGTTATTTTTCATAAATGAAGGTGAGTCAACATACCTATATGCAATGCACTTTACTTAAGATTATCTTTTGCTAATTTATGGCTCCATTTATTTGCTATTCAATTTATTATATGTTTTATCTATTTTCTCATAATCAACTCGATTGATCTTCTTTATGTAGTGAACAAATACAATTGTACAGTGTACAATGGTCAAGTGGTGATGATGCACTAGACATTCTATGATCGTGGCATAGAGGATGGGTGAGCTGTACTTTTCTCCTCCAAAACATAATTGTCCTTGCATACACTGAAATATTTGTTTCATCCATTTGTCATGGTTTCGTGGTAGTATGATCTTGTTCCTTGGTATCAGATTCAAGATTCTTCCTAGAACTTTGATAGGAAAGAAATGGAAAAGTTATATTGGAGTTCACATCTTGAGGGCTTATTGTTCATGATTGTTGTTGCTATAATATTAGCCCAAGGGATGTGTGTGGTTAATTCATCTCTATGTATATTCGTTACTTAAGCAAAGAAATGGAAAAGCTATATTGGAGTTCCTATCTTTAGGGCTTATTGTTCATGATTGTTGCTGCTATAATATTAGCCAAGGGAGGGCAGGTATGTGTGTGGTTAATTCATCGCTCTGCATATTTGTTACTTAAGCTCTCCCAGTTTATTTGTAAGCTTATATATAATATTACAATGTGTAGTGAGCGATTACAACTGTTGTGTTGGAGAGAGTAAAGTGGAGAAGATATTTTAGGTAATGTAGATGCAGTGGAGAGGATGGGTGAGTCGTGTTCTTTTCCAACAAAAGTGTTATTATTATTAGTTTGTTTGACTTTTTCTCCTTCTAACATAATTCTTGAGTAGTACTACTCAATAAGTGGTTTGACATTTACATCAAATGGTATCCTTAGATTTATATGCTTTGCATTTCCTATTATGAATAAATATTGGTTTTGAAATATGCTTACCATTACTAATTGTGTGTATTTTAAGCTTATTCAACCCACTTTATTTCCTTTTAGCGAAGGAGAGCAACACATGGGTGGATAGGAGATGTGCAGAGGGGATGTTTGCAATCTTTTCTTTTTTCTTGTCTACATGTTTTGTTTTGTTGAGTTTGAGCATGCCCATGCTTTGTGTTGTAATCGTTTTCCTTTGTTTTGCTTTTTTCCCTTGTTTTTTTGTAATTTGGTCTTGGTTTCATTTGTTGGGTATGTTGTACTTGTTTTCTTTTGTTTTGCTTTTTCTTTTCATGTTTTTTGTAGCTATGTTTTGGTTTTGTTTATTGGATGTGAAAAAAAGAAATGGAGGAAGCAAACAGAGAAAATGGAGGTTATTCTTCATAAATGAAGGTGAGTCAACATACCTATATGCAATGCACTTCACTTAAAATTATCTTTTGCTAATTTGTGGTTCCATTTATTTGTTATTCAATTTATTATATGTTTTATCTATGCTCTCATAATCAACTAGATTGATCTTCTTTATGTAGTGAACACATACAATTCTACAGTCTACAATGGTCAAGTAGTGATGATGCATGAGACATTCTACGAATGTGGCATAGAGGATGGGTGAGCGTACTTTTCTCCTACAAAACACAATTTTCCTTGCATACAATGAAATTTTGTTTCATCCTTTTGTCATGCTTTCGAGGTAGTATGATCTTGCTCATGGGTGTTATATTCAAGATTTTTCCCAGAACTTTGATAGGAAAGAAATGGAAAAGTTATATTGGAGTTCACATCTTCAGGGCTCATTGTTCTTGATTGCCCTTGCTAAAATATTAGCAAGGGAGGGCAGGTATGTGTGTGGTTAATTCATCTCTATGTATATTTGTTACTTAAGCACATAAATGGAAAGCAGGTATGTGTGTGGTTAATTCATCTCTATGTATATTCATTAGTTGAGCACATAAATGGAAAAGTTATATTGGAGTTCACATCTTCAGGGCTTATTGTTCATGATTCTCCCTGCTATAGTATTAGCCAAGGGAGCCAAGAGAGGGCAGGGGTTTGTGTGGTTAATTCATCCCTCTGTATATTTGTTACTTAAGCTCTCCTGGTTTATTTGTAAGCTTGTATATAATATTACAATGTGCAGTGACTGACTACATTTGTTGTGTTTGACAGAGTAAAGTGGAGAAGATATCTTAGGCAAGGGAGGGCAGGTATTTGTGTAGTTAATCCATCCCTTTGTATATTTGTTACTTAAGCTCTCCTGGTTTATTTGTAAGCTTATAGATAATATTACAATGTGCAATAAGTGACTACATTTGTTGTGTTTGACAGAGTAAAGTGGAGAAGACATCTTAGGCAATGTAGATGTAGTGCAGAGGATGGGTGAGTTATGTTATTTTCCAACAAAATAGTGTTATTATTATTCGTTTGTTTGACTTTTTCTCCTTCTAACATAATTCTCGAGTAGTAGTAAATTACTAAATTAGTGGTTTTGACATTTACATCAAATGGTACGCTTAGATCTATATGCTTTGCATTTCCTATTATGAATAAATATTGGTTTTGAAATATGCATACCATTACTAATTGTGTGTATTTTAAGCTTATTCAGCCTGCTTTATTTCCTTTTAGCGGAGGAGAGCAACACATTGGTGGATAGGAGATGTGCAGAGGGGATGTTTGCACTCGTTTCTTTGTTCTTGTCTACATGTTTTGTTTTGTTCAGTTTGAGCATGGCCATGCTTTGTGTTGTAGTTGTTTTCCTTTGTATTTCTTTTTTTCCCTTGCTTTTTGTAGTTTGGTGTTGGTTTCTTTGTTGGGTATGTTGTACTTGTTTTCCTTTGTTTTACTTTTGTATTTTTGGTCTTGGTTTTGTTTCTTGGGTGTGGAAAAAGAAATGGAGGAAGCAATCATAGAAAATGGAGGTTATCTTCATAAATGAAGGTGAGTCAACATACCTATATGCAATGCACTTCACTTAAAATTATTTTTTGCTAATTTGTGGCTCCATTTATTTGCTATTCAATTTATTATATGTTTTATCTATGTTCTCATAATCAACTAGATTGATCTTCTTTATGTAGTGAACAAATACAACTGTATAGTCTACAAAGGTCAAGTGGTGATGATGCAGTAGACATTCTATGAACGTGGCATAGAGGATGGGTGAGGTGATGATGCATTAGACGTTCTATGAACGTGGCATAGAGGATGGGTGAGCGTACTTTTCTCCTACAAAACACAATTGTCCTTGCATACACTGAAATATTTGTTTCATCGTTTTGTCATGGTTTCTATGTAGTATGATCTTGTTCATGGGTATCGGATTCAAGATTTTTCCCAGAACTTTGATAGGAAAGAAATGGAAAAGTTATATTGGAGTTCACATCTTCAGGGCTTCTTGTTTATGATTGTTGTTGCCATAATATTAGCCCAAGGGAGGGCAGGTATTTGTGTGGTTAATTCATCTCTATGTATAGTCGTTACTTAAACAAAGAAATGGAAAAGTTATATTGGAGTTCACATGTTCAGGGCTTATTGTTCATGTTTGTTGCTGCTATAATATTAGGCAAGGGAGGGCAGGTATGTGTATGGTTAATTCATCGCTCTGTATATTTGCTACTTAAGCTCTCTTGGTTTATTTGTAAGCTTATATATAATATATTAATGTGTAGCGAGTGACTACAATTGTTGTGTTTGACAAAGTAAAGTGGAGAAGATATCTTAGGCAATGTAGATGCAGTGCAGAGGATGGTTGAGTCATGTTCTTTTCCAGCAATATAGTGTTATTATTATTCGTTTGTTTGACTTTTTCTCCTTCTAACATAATTCTTGAGTAGTACTACTCAATTAGTGGTTTGACATTTACATCAAATGGTATGCTTAGATTTATATGCTTTGCATTTCTTATTATGAATAAATATTGGTTTTGAAATATACTTACCATTACTAATTGTTTGTATTTTAAGCTTATTCAGCCCGCTTTATATCCTTTTAGCAGAGGAGAGCAACGCATTGGTGGATAAGGGATGTGCAGAGGAGATGTTTGCAATATTTTCTTTGTTCTTGTCAACATGATTTGTTTTGTTGAGTTTGAGCATGGCCATGCTTTGTGTTCTAGTCGTTCTCCTTTCTTTTGCATTTTTTCCCTTGTAGTTTCGTCTTGGTTTCATTTGTTGGGTATGTTGTACTTGTTCTCCTTTGTTTTGCTTTTTCTTTTCATGTTTTTTGTAGCTATATTTTGGTTTTGTTTCTTGCGTGTGGAAAAGGAAATGGAGGAAGAAAACAGAGAAAATGGAGGTTATTCTTCATAAATGAAGGTAAGTCAACATACCTATATGCAATGCACTTCACTTAAAATTATCTTTTGCTAATTTGTGGCTCCATTTATTTGCTATTCAATTTATTATATGTTTTATCTACGCTTTCATAATCAACTAGATTGATCTTCTTTATGTAGTGAACAAATACAATTGTACAGTCTACAATGGTCAAGTGGTGATGATGCATTGGTCAAGTGGTGATGATGCACTAGACATTCTACGAACGTGGCATAGAGGATGTGTGAGCCGTACTTTTCTCCTACAAAACACAATTGTCCTTGCATACACTGAAATATTTGTTTCATCCTTTTGTTAAAGCACTTCACTTAAAATTATCTTTTGCTAATTTGTGGCTCCATTTATTTGCTATTCAATTTATTATATGTTTTATCTATGCTCTCATAATCAATTAGATTGATCTTCTTTATGTAGTGAACAAATACAATTGTACAGCCTACAATGGTCAAGTGGTGATAATGCACTAGACATTCTACGAACGTGGCATAAAGGATGGATGAGTTGTACTTTTCTCCTACAAAACACAATTGTCCTTGCATACACTGAAATATTTGTTTCATCCTTTTGTCATGGTTTCGAGGTAGTATGATCTTGTTCATGGGTATCAGATTCCAGAGTTTTCCCAGAAATTTGATAGGAAAGAAATGGAAAAGTTATATTGGAGGTCGCATCTTCAGGGCTTATTGTTCATGATTGTTGTTGCTATAATATTAGCCCAAGGGAGGGCAAGTATGTGTGTGGTTAATTCATCTCTATGTATATTTGTTTCTTAAGCAAAGAAATAGAAAAGTTATATTGGAGTTCACATTTTCAAGGCTTATTGTTCATGATTGTTGCGGCTATAATATTAGCCAAGGGAGGGCAGGTATGTGTGTGGTTAATTCATCGCTCTGTATGTTTGTTACTTAAGCTATCTTGGTTTATTTGTAAGCTTATATATAATATATTAATGTGTAGTGAGTGACTACAATTGTTGTGTTTGACAAAGTAAAGTGGAGAAGATATCTTAGGCAATGTAGATGCAGTGCAGAGGATGGGTGAGTCATGTTTTTTTCCAACAAAATAGTGTTATTATTATTCGTTTGTTTGGCTTTTTCTCCTTCTAACATAATTCTCGAGTATTACTACTCAATTAGTGATTTGACATTTACATTAAATGGTATGCTTAGATTTATATGCTTTCTTGCTCTACATCACACGCACACTCCGTAAAAACTTCTCTATAGAGGATGATGGTAAGGTTGAGCAAGGAAGCATACTGACCCTTAACTAATCAACCATTGTACTAATAGACAACACTACCAACTGGTGGCCCCTAGGATTTTTGGTGTTTAATATGTTTAAATATGCTTAGATACCTCTTACAAAAATAATGATTTCTCTAATGATAACATTGATTGCATTATTCGTAGTAGAATTACATCTAGTTTAGAAAATTTATATGTTTTGAGATATAGCATGAAATCTAAGTCGTGTAGAATTAAGTTGGATGACAAATTCATGCCTTGAACTCAAGTTTTAAATTTTGTTAGAATTTTAATATTTTATTATGTATCTAATGCAGAACATGGATTCCAATGAACATAAATATGTGAAATTCAAATTGGATTATCCCCCGTCATATAAAAAATGCCAAAGATAGGTATGTTTCATATTATGATTGATTGTTGCGTTCAACTTTCTAGTTTAATTTATATAATGATTCTAATATCTTATTATGTATCTACTATAGATGGCTTGTTCTCGTGAGCACGAGTAAGTGGAATACAAAATGGAGTGTCTATCATTATAAAACATATTATGTATCTACTATAGATGGCTTGTTCTCGTGAGCAGGAGTAAGTGGAATACAAAATGGAGTGTCTATCATTATAAAACAAACTCTAGACGAGGTATGTTTCCTATTATGAATAATTATGAGTTTTGAAATATGCTTACCATTACTATCTATTTCTGTATTTTAACCTAATGCACCCCACCTTTTTTACTTTCAGCGGAGGAGAGGACACTTCAATAGAGATAATGCACAAAGGGGGAGTTTGCAATATTTTATTGTTGTTGTTTACATGTTTTGTTTTTGTTGAGTTTGAGCGTGGCCATGCTTTTTTGTTTTGCATTTTTTCTCATTTTTTGTAGCCTGGTCTTTGTTTTGGTTTTTGGGGGTGTGAAAGGAAAAGAAGGCGGCAGGGAGAGAAACTGAAAGGAATGAGATGGAGGTTATCATTCACAAATGAAGGTGAATCACCTTAACTATATGCATTGCACCTCAATCATAATTATTGTTAATTCATGACTTCATTTGCTTGCTATTCAATTTATTAAATGTTTTATATGTGGTCTCATACTCAACTATATTAATCTGCTCTGTGTACTAAGTGACTATAGTTGTATAGTCAATGAAGGTCAAGTGGTGAAGATACTTGAGAGATTCTACGAACCCAATGCAAATCATCGGTGAGGAATACTTTTTTCCTACATATTAATATGGTGTTTTAATCCATTGAAATATTTGTTGTTTGCACAACAATTTATCCTTGCGTCATAACTTCAAGATAGTATGATCTAGTTAATGGGTCAGAGGCAAGTAGGTATGTGTACAACTAATTTATCACTTCGTATATTTGTTATTCAAATTCTCTCGTGGTTTATTGGTGATCTCATATATAATATTACTTTGTGCAGTGAGAGACTACAATTATAGTGTTTGGGATGGTTGATTGATTGGAGAAGATACCTTAAGCAAGCAGATGCAACACAGATGATGGGTGAGTGATGTGGTTTTACAACAAAATAGTATTATTATTATTTGTTTGCAAGACTATTTCTTCTTCTAGCATCGTTCTTGGGTAACGCTACTCAATTATTGGTTTGACATATATATCTAATGGTATCTTTAAATTTGTATGTTTTCTTGATCCATATCATATAGACACTCCCACACAGTTCCCTATCGAGGATGTGGGTAAGGTTGAACAAGCAAGAATACTAACCCTCTAATCAATTGACCATTGTGCTAACATACAATGGTACTGCCTTGTGGACCCTAGGATTTCGGGTGTTCAATATGTTCAGATATGCTTAGATTCATTTTTTGAAAAAAAGTACCTCTTATGCAAACAATGTTTTAATTATTTCGAGTAGAAGTATATTTAGTTTAGAAAATTTATATCTTTTTGACATATAGCATGGAATATAAATTGACTCGAATAACTTAGTTCAGGCCTTCAAACTCTCCAATTTAACTTGGATTAGAAATCTAATATTTTATTATGTATCTATGGCAAATGTCTTGTTCTAGAGGGCTTGAATATGTGAAATACAAAATGGACTCCCCTTTTATATAACAATCTCAAAGAAAGATGTGTTTCTTATTACGATTGATTATTGCATTCAACTCTTTAGTTTAATTTATATAATGGTTCTAATATCTTATGTTGTATATGTTGTAGGTAGCTTGTTTGGATGGACAGAAGCAAGTGGAATACGAAAGAGAATGTCCACCGTTATAAAACAAACTCTAGTGAGGTGCGTTTCATGTTATAAATAATTTGGTGCATTTCATGTTATAAATAATTATTGGTTTTGAAATATGCTTATCACTACTAACTATGTGTGTATTTTAACCTTATTCAACCCGTTTTTTTCCTTTCAATGGAGGACAACATATTGCAAGAGATAGGACAACATATTGCAAGAGATATGATGTGCAGAGAGGATACTTGGAATTTTTTCTTTGTTCTGTTCTTGTCTCATGTTTTGTTTTGTTGAGTTCAAGCATGGCCATGCTTTTTGTTGTACTCATTTTCCTTTGTTTTGTTTTGTTTTGTTTTCCCCCCTCTTTTTGTAGTTTGGTCTTGGCTTCGCTTATTGGATTTGTTTTACTCGTTCTCCTTTGTTTTTGTTTTTCTTTCCATGTTTTTTATAAATTGGTCTTGGATTCCTTTTTTGGGTGTGGAAAAGGAAATGAAGGAAACAAGTAGAGAAAATGAAGGTTATTACCTATTAATGAAGGTGAGTCAACATGCCTATATGTAACACACTTCACTTAAAAATATATTCTACTAATTTGTAGCTCCATTTGTTTGCTATTCAATTTATTATATGTTTTATCTATGCTCTCATAATCAACTATATTGATCTTCTTTATGTAGTGAACAACTATAATTGTACAACCAACAAAGTTCAAGTGGTGAAGATGCACTAGACATACTATGAATTTGGGACAAAGTATTGGCGAGCCATACTTTTCTCCTACAAAATACAATTGTTCTTTGATGCATTAGATATACTATGAATGTGGGACAGAGGATGGGTGAGCCATACTTTTCTCCTATGAATACAAGTATTCTTTAATACAATGAAATATTTTGTTTACACAATTATTTATCATTTTGTCATGGTTTTGTGGTAGTATGATGTTTTTCATGGGTGTGAGATTCAATTTTTTTCTTCTGATATGAAAGATGTGGAAAAGTTATATTGGGGTTCACATCATGAGGGCTTATCGTTCATGATTTCCACTGTTATAATATTAGCTAAGGGAGGGTAGGTTTGTGTATGGTTAATTCATCATTTTGTATATTTGTTATTTAAGCTCTTGTGGTTTATTCGTGATCTCATATATAATATTACTTTATGCAGCGAGTGACTACAATTGTTGTTTTCTAGCAAAATAATGTTACTATTATTTGTTTGCTTGATGTTTTTTCCTTCTAGCATTGTTCTTGGGTAATACCACTCAATTAGTGGTTTGATATATACATTTAGATTTATATAATTTCTTGCTCCACATCACACACACCCTCACACATGTTAATTTTTCATGAATTTGTTCTATGTTGCAGCTATCACTTCAATAATATCCACTAGCATCCATTTTAATATTTCTCTTCCACTTCTTCAAATGAGAGTAGAGCAATAGTAGATAGAACAATTAAACAAATGCACAATGAAAGACAACCAAGAGACAAGAGACACCAAAATTTGGTTAATGACCAGGGCAAAACCCACTATGAGGAAAACCCTCCATTTTAACATTTCATTTCCACTTCTTCAAATGAGAGTAGAGCAATATAGATAGAACAATTAAACAAATGCACAATGAAAGACAACCAAGAGACAAGAGACACCAAAATTTGGTTAATGACCACTACGAGGAAAACCCTTGCAAACCTTTTTCTTATTAGATTGTCTTCAAATGTTCAATAGAGAGAGAGAGAGTACATCATCCAAGATCAATTTCAATATCCAATATCCAATGAGCTATCCAAATGAGACCCTTGCAAATCTTCTTCTTATTAGATTGTCTTCAAATGTTCAGTAGAGAGAGAGAGTGCATCATCCAAGATCAATTTCAATATCCAATATCCAATGAGCTATCCAAATTAGAGACGGAGTCAACAAGAGTCAACTCAAGTGAAAATTTGTCTAGTCAACAATAGTATGTGCCCTAACCAATCAAATTTCCATTGTCAAAACAACTCTTCAGCAGTTCGATCAAAGGTAGTCAAATGCGGCCTTGAATGAGGTTCAAAGTCAACCCAAAACAATGACTAAATCAATGGTCAAACTCGGTCAAATTCTGCACTTGAACTCTGTGGTCAACCTTAGTCAGTGTGCCTAGAATTCCTCGGTCCCTGTGCCAATCAATGCAGCGTTCCTAAACCAAAATTTGTACCCAAAAATCATAGTCAAATTGTTGGTCAAAATGTCGGGTCAATGTTGGTCAACCTTGCAACAAAAGTCTGAAATTTTCGACCCTCTAATATGTTCAGAAATTCGTCCTTCTTGCCACACGTGTGAGAGAAATGATATGCTCAGTAAGTTGTACGAACCAATCAGAGTAGGAGAGAGAAGATTGTGCATGTTGAGATTATGCCAAATGAGGATGAAGGTATCTTGTATTTATATGAATCAATGAGGGTGAATAGACATGTCGTTTGGGCTTCATGACCCTACATGATGTTGAAGTCGACCTTGACAATTTGCACATGTGTGGGATTTAATTCAAAAACACAATTCTCCTTGTTTGATTTGAGTGATCTTTAGGTCGATTTTGGTCCTCTTGAAAAGAGGAATTTAATGCAATAATTATCTTCATCAAATGAGTTGTCCAAAGTGGAATTTCACCCTAGTTGCATAATGTAACACTACCTCTCAACTAGGGAGAATTCCCTCTGTTATGTGTGCTTTTCTCTTCCACTCGACGCGG
Organism: Pinus taeda; assembly: GCA_000404065.3. Lineage (NCBI taxonomy): Eukaryota > Viridiplantae > Streptophyta > Pinopsida > Pinales > Pinaceae > Pinus > Pinus taeda. The sequence goes on along the minus strand of APFE031758936.1, from coordinate 67,840 downwards.
ATTCTGCTTCTGCAACTTGCAACAAAACCCTTTGCGTCCAAATAGGAATCTTCTCAACGAAACTTTGAGCTGTAGCTGCTCCCTTTCATTGTTGGAATCACTCCCCTGGGCAAATCGATTTTTTTGCAGTCCTGCAACTGAAAATCGAACCTTTGCCCAACAATTCGGCTGGCTTGTTTGAGCACTACACTGCCTCAAGAATTTTGGCCTGTTGCCCCACCTCCCCCCTGAAATTCTCTTCTTTCGCTTTTGAGCTCTCGATTGATCACTCACGCTTCGATACCATGTGAAAATTCCTACAACTGGAATCCTATTGCAGCAAATGGTATTATTTTTTCTAACTGATAAATTAATTATTCAGTTTATTGCTACGACAACATCGACCCTGAAATTCTCTTCTTTTGCTTCTGAGCTCTCGATCGCTCACGCTTTGATACCATGTGAAATTTCCTACAATTGGAATCCTATTGCAGCAAATGTTATTTTTTCTAACTGATAAATTAATTATTCAGTTTATTGCTCTGACAACATCGAAATAAATACACTGCAACCTTCACAAATATAGCTATGGAAAATAATAGCACTGGAAACTAAGAAAATACTAGCGCACACAAAATAAAAATGACATTGTTATTTTTAGACAATTGTCCCTGGAAAAACCCAACATGGGAAAGCCGGTGCAACAGTGAGGGTTTTATTATTATTATTATTATTATTATTATTATGCAACAGTGAAATCTGAGTACAATCTATGGATGCCCAACTGGCGGTAGGTGGGGCTACCTCCAGTATCCTAGATTATAGGCATAGGCGTTGTTTCCAATACTTTTATCATACAAAACACTGTTGTCCTTTAATACACTGAAATATTTGCTTTTTGCACAATGATTTCTCCTTTTTCCTAAAACTTTGATATGTAATAGAAAAGTTATACTTAAGTTCACATCTTTAGTGCTTATTTTTCATGATTATTGCTTTTATAATAGTAGCCAATGGAGGGCAGGTTTGTGTGTGCTACCTCCGGTATCCTAGATTATAGGCATAGGCGTTGTTTCCAATACTTTTATCCTACAAAACACTGTTGTCCTTTAATAGACTAAAATATTTGCTTTTGCACAATGATTTCTCCCTTTTCCTAAAACTTTGATATGTAATAGAAAAGTTATACTTAGGTTCACATCTTTAGTGCTTATTTTTCATGATTGTTGCTTTTATAATATTAGCCAATGGAGAGCAAGTTTGTGTGTGCTTAATTCAACCGTAAGCTTGTTGATTTTTCCACGACACTCAAGTATCTGGTTTGAATCTAAAATCGTGAACACAAACACACTCTTGTAGCTTGCATGACCAACCTGTACATTCTTGTAGGTCTGTAAAATTAAGTTTGTATTGAAAGTATATTTATGAACATTGATATAATTTAAACACATGTTGGTGGGGTGAATGATATTGCTTGTTCACACCCTACCTACCAGCTCTTCATAATTACATGACGGGATGATAAGACCAGCAAGGTAATACGCTTTATCATATGTGTACTCATCATAAGAACTTGCTGAGAAGTATGAGACAAGATGTAGTAAGGCCTGTCATGTTATTTTAATTATTTGAAATTCCAATCTTTACACACAAGATGTGACACTTCATTTATGGGCTTGCCTCTCAATGTAACAGAGCTCTGGATTCGAAAAGTGTATTTGTAGGAGGAGGCTGAAAATCAGGGATTGTGTTTGTTAGGATGTGAGTGGAGTGAGAAATGGAGGCTGAACTTCACATTCACCGCAAGAACTTTGTGAGCGTATCAGAAAAGATTTAGGTAAAGCCTATTATATTATCTTCATTGTTGGAATGTTTACACATCTGCATTTACGGGCTTGCATCTAATCATAATAGACCTCTGGTAACCAGAACTGTATTTGCATGAAGAAGAGGCCGAATGAAAATCAGGGATCATGTTTGTTTGATGGATGACAGATATTTCATGCTCAAGTTGTAGCGACTATATGATTGAGATTGTTTTCTCAAGTTGTAGCAATTTATAAGATTGAGATTGCTAAGAGTCACAACATCATGGATGACCAATTTTGTTGGCAATCGATTTGAATGGCATTTGATTTAACAGTCTCCTTGATGGTGAAGGGGCCATTTTATAAAGGTTTAACTTCATGATGACGATGTTATAGTTCTTTACATGCCATTTGAAAAATATTTCAGTGCTTTTAAAATGTGTATTTTCTCGTCGAGTTCTGTTATTGGGTTCAGATTCATGAAGTTGTCCTGCACTCTCTAGTAACTATATTAGTAACTTTGTTAGTAAGATTCACTCATCTTTTAGCATTAAGGTTTAGATACCAGTCAAAGATGAGTTAGGTTAAAGTGCACTTTCGAAAGAGCGTTATTATGGCAGAATCGGAGATGAGTTAGGTTAAAGTGCACTTTCAAAAGAGCGTTATTATGGCAAAATCGGATAGGCTTGCAATAGGTCCGAGTGGGGAGGGTCTGTTTGGAGCATTATTGAAATTGGTATAAAGTGCCTTGGAGATGACGTGTCTAATCATGAGATTTTCCAGTTTGTTATTCATGCACACTGCCCAATTATGCATAAAGTTGTACATTCTAACACGATCCAGGTTTGGTAATTAAGACTACAGAATTGTATACCTGCAGTTTTATTAAACTTTTGAATGGTGAATGGTGTATTATTTGATGATGCTAACTGCTTCCTTTCTGAGGAAGGTTGTATCCTGGATAGCAGGTGCTGCAATTAGTGATTAATTTTTATTCTCCTGCGTATTTTCATGTTATACAGATTTATGGTAGTTTTCAAACTCTTTGCAATGCGTTTCTACCTCTTAGATTATAGGCATAGGCGTTGTTTCCATATATCTTACTTCATCAGTGTTGCCTGAATTCTTGATTGTTTGTGAGGTAGGCATAGGCATTGTTTCCATATATCTTACTTCATCAGTGTTGCCTGAATTCTTGCTTGTTTGTGAGGGCAAGACTTACAATATATGCATTTTTCCTCGGACAAATATGAATGGTAATTTTGATTTGTTGTATCCTGCTTCTATGATGGGGTTGCTGCAAATGTTTGTGTTTGTCAGATGAAATTAGTTGTGGCATCTATGGGTCTGCAGTGTTTTCTTTTACTTTCTCTTCATTAAAGTCACTGCATTGCAAAAGAAAATTCTACTTCCATTACCTCAATAATTTTCTTTGAACATTATTAATGCCAAGCGTCTGGATAGTTTCTTTACTTAGTTAAATAGCTTTTTAGAATACGGTGCCCTCTCACAGTTCTGCTGGCACACTGCTATTTTTAACTTTTTTGGTGTATTTTTAAACGTTTTACATTTTTAACTTTTTCCAGGTACATTTTTCCAACTACTTTTGCCGAAAATTTGTTCAGATCACCAGAACTGTAGGCTTTATTCATTGGGATTGAATAAAGTATTTTAAGATGTTAAATTAATTTATGCATATATTTAAAAAATGCAAAACAATGTAAAATTGCAATATTTTACAATTTCACCAACAATTGCGTAGAAGATTCCCAGTGACCCTTACCCCCCAAAAAAATAAAAGACTAAAAATACTTAAACATGCGAGGAATATAACCATAAGAAATCAAGAAAAATATTGTCTAATTTTGCTTGTTTAGATCTCAGTAACTGTAAGGATAAATTGCCTTTGGTTAAATTATTAAGAATGTCCACCGGTTTGGATGGATGAGAGTTGAAGGCAATTTTATTGTGGAATTCCAGAATCTTAATGACTGATCTCAACTTTCTTTCGAATAAGAAATGGCACAACATCTTTTCATTCCTCTACTGGTAACTCTCACTACTCATTTTTTGTGCATATATTCTATTTGACCTACCCTAGGCGTTTCTAGTACAGGAGTTAAGATATGCTCTCCACTGGAAGCAGAGCTAAATGTGAGTTGCAAGGTACCATAGCACCAAGAAGTGACTGATAAAACTTGTTCAGCTGTATTACTTTAAGTCCAACATTGAATAGATTGCTGGAATCAACGGTTAAATGAGCTCTTGATAGTACCCCCAAGTTTTCTTCATGCTATGGCTCTCAGTGATGAAATCAACAGTGGCTGATGGTTTATGTTATAGAAAATGTATTTTTATGTTATAGAAGAGCTTACATTTGGGAGTGCATGGGTTGTATATCATGCGGAACATGAAATGCAGTTTCAGCACATAGAAATTCAAGTAAAATTTGGATGTATGTTTTCACCTGCATCCTATTTTCCAGTAAACTTTGTATAGATTTCCAGATTCATTGATATAGGTAGATATTATTATGTATAAAAGTCGGTATTGTCTTTTATCGGTATTGAATTTCATTATTCTGCTAAAGTATATATATATTTTTTTCTTTTTTTCTTTTATCTATGTGGTTCACCCATCTGAGATTACATTAAAGGCTGACATTACAATTTTATGTGCTACAAATTATGTCGATATTTGATCCAAACAAATAACGTGCGATGTGCTATTTCTTGCAGGTGGTAAAACTGATATATATTATACACCAATTCCGGTGTTGTTGTTTTAGCACTGACATCCAATGCTCTCATAAGCTATGGAAATGAAATGGCCGCGGAGTGACGAGAATCCATCCGGAAAGGTGGGGTTCTTTAGTAGTTGTTGTTTGTTTCTTTTTATTTTAGCATGTTTTATTTATTTGTTTGTTATAATTTTGGATATATAATTTGCAGCTGTATTTAGTAACTAAGAGTTAATATTAATATTTTGTTCCACGGTCCAGCGAGTATTCCACCACAGGCAGCCAACTAGTGGGATTGTTATGAATAATGACTTGGGGATACAAATCCAGAAGTTGTTGCTTGTATAGCTTACTGAGAATGATTCCTATGTGATGTCTACTTCCGGTGGCAAGGTCTCCTTATTCAATATGATGACATTTAAGGTAACAGAGCCTTTTACCTAAATAGCAGTTTCATTTCAATGCTTCCGATGATATATATAATTTCACTTTTGATACATTGGTCTGCTTAGGGTTTATTATCTAATGTCTCACCTTTAACTTTCAAATTATGAACGTAATGGGGTTCACTTCAGGATCACTCTAGGTTCTTGTGTAATGTTCCTCGCTATAGACTACGAATTCAAAGGCTCCCATTTTATCTAAATCACTGGTTTCATGGGATACTAATTAGTGATTCATTGCATGCCATGACAACTTAGCCATATTTCTGGCTGTCCACCCTCAGCACAATAACATCATTGCAATTGGCATGGAGGATTCATCAATTCAAATATACAATGTTCGAGTTGATGAGGTGCTGCCTGTGAATATATCTTTGAATTTAAAATTCTTATCTTTTTTCTTCATTGTGCCGTTTTATCAAAAATGAACTTAGTGGCATGCTCTGAACTTGCTGCAATTTTTATAGGTAAAAGCAAAGCTCAAAGGCCACCAAAAGAAAATCACAGGCCCGACTTTTTCACATGTTTTGAATGTGTTGGTATCTTTTGGAGCTAATGCTCAGGTATACGGTTTCTTTTATTATTATATGTAGCCTGTCTCCATGACGTTCACTTTAAAGTTTACATAAATTTACCGAGTAGAAATGTTCATGTTCTCACAACCACGTTTTTTGGCAGTTATGTCAAAGGGGCATACATGGTGGGACAAGCGTAAACCAAAAGTTGTATCAGTACAGCCATGAAGATCATCACCACCAGTGGGGAGTGGGGGATACAAGAGTACAGTTTCATAAGATCAAATTCATTTGTTGGTTGTGCATGAGAGCCAGCTTGATATATATGATGCTTCTAAGTTAGAGCGCTTGCGCTATGTAATTACTTGTAATCGGTGTTGAATTCATCTTATCTTTTTTCTTCATTGTGCTGTTTTATCAAAAATGACCGAAGTGGCATGCTCTGAACTTGCTTCAATTTTTATAGGTAAAAACAAATCTCAAAGGCCACCAAAAGAAAATCACAGGCTTGACTTTTTCACATGTTTTGAATGTGTTGGTATCTTTTGGAGCTAATGCTCAGGTTACGGTTTCTTTTATTATTATATGTAGTCTGTCTCCATGATGTTCACTTCAAAGTTTACATAAATTTACCGAGTAGAAATATAATGTCACTTACCTTCTGTATCTGATTGGATGACCTTGTTACATGGTTGCATTGCAGTGGACTCCTCATGATTCTCTATCTGTTCCTATTTAAAAGTGCTATACATGGTTACATTGCAATGGACTCCTCATGATTCCCTATCTGTTCCTATTTCAAAGTGCTATACATGGTTGCATTGCAGTGGACTCCTCATGATTTCCTATCTGTTCCTATTTCAAAGTGCTATATACTCATGTGACAACGGCCTAGTTTATGTGAGCTTCTGTGATGGTGTAGTTGTAGTGTTCGATTATGAAAACTTGAGGCTTCACTGTCGCATTGCACCCTCTGCATATTATTCACTTACCATCGGGAATGAACAGGTAAATGAGCTCCTTCATTCTGTCATGGTTGATACATCTATTTTTTAGATTTGCCTTTTGACAAGGCAGATTATGATTTAATTTATTGTTCGGTTATTTATGCAGTAGTAATGCCTTCCTCTAGTCATTGCATCACATCCATCCGAACCGAATCAATTTTCTCTTAGAATAAGAGACGGAGGAGTTCATGTTATTGAGCCTTCAGGGTAAGAAGGGAAGTAAGATGGGAAATGGGGTGTTGGACCACCCCCATATAATGGAATTGTCGATCAAATCCAACATGAAGTAGTAACCAAGGTTCAGAGCCACCCTAAAGGTAGTTCAATGGAAACAGAAGAACAATTTGCATTACACTGTATTACTTTGTGTCTGCCGACTCTTTATTTACAAGAATACCGTGAATTATGGTAGCGTCCTATCAGTGAAATGCCTCACTTATGTTCCAGTTGTTGAGGCATTCTATCAAGATTGTAATTTTCATCAGATATTGTTCAGTACACATCTCGCTTGTTTTCCATCTGTTGAGGCATTCTATCAAGGTTGTAATTTTCATCAAATATTGTTCATACTAAATGAGTATCTAGGTGCAGTGTATTCTTTGTAGGTCGTGTAAAAATTTAAAGTCTGGCATTGGAGCATAATTCATGAATGTTCTTTCCGAGGGTTTCTCAGTGTCGGAAGCTTTGTCATTGTCTATTTCCTTTCAGATCACTATATCTGCAAAAAGAAACCACTCCCATCAGCCCACCAACCCGCTACCGATAAAAGCAGCACGAGGTACAGGAGGCATACGATCAGCCCAACAATCGAAAAAAGTCAATAGGTTGGGCAGCTATAGGTTTTCATGATATTTTATGATCCTACAACTAGGCTTATAGCGATACATTTTCATCACCTAAGCAACCCTGATTAGCCAACCAGGCTCACGAGGTTTCATTTTGCTGAACAATCAGACCAGCCGTATGGGCTGCTGGTGGTTCGCGATCTTCAAGTGTAGGTGATGCGCTACCTGCAGGAATATTATATTTATTAACCAAATCAACGTTTTTGGGTTGAATGCCCACTTTGATTGAAGTAATGCAATTGATAAAACATTAATTATGCACGAGTTTCTACAATTGATTTAACGAACTGTTTCCTTGTATGATGAGTATTGTTTAAACATGTTGCTTCTGAAATTGACTCAACGAACTCTGTTGTTTGATGACTATTGTTTTAATCATATTTACACATATCTATGGAAAGCAAGAAATTTTCAGTTAGTTTATGGGATAATGTTCATGTTTTTCAATGCTGCAACCTGTGTGTTTTGTTTTTGATAAGGGGAGAGATCTTAGAGATGCTTCATTTACAAGTTGTAATGTGTCTTTTGTTTTTGATGCACTTTAAGGGGAGAGATCTTAGAGATGTTTCATTTACCAGGCGTAATGTGTCTTGTAATATCTCACATTTTGGATACGAGATTTTGTCTTATTCACGAGACTTGAGACTTGCATGCTTGGCACTTAACAAATGCATGAATTTTGCATTTTGGTTGCTTAGATAACATTTGCATGTTTGTTATGGGACATTGTTTCCTTTTCTCTAGATTGTTATGTTATGGGACATTGTTTCCTCTTCTCCACTTAAGCCTTGCTTTATTGCGTGACACACTCCAAATGGAAATATTGAACTGGGAATTTTGATACCATCTAGATGTTTACAGTTGGAGATTTACCATTTAGATGTTTACGGTTGGAGATTTTGATTTAGTACATTGTTTCTTTTTCTCCACTTGTGAAACCCTGCTTTATAGCATACACAACTTTGTTTCTTAACATTCCAAATAGAAATAATGACTTTGTGCTCAATCACCCTTTTGTTGGTGGATGTTTTAAGAGATTTAGACACAATCTTAAATGATGAAACATTGATTACGTATTAATAGGATTTAGCAAGAATTTTTATTGCTCATGAATTGTTTTTGAATATATGGAAAAGCAAAGCTAAATTTCATAGTCATGAATCAATGCTTTCAACTCATATTTAATTGACATTGATTTTCATTTCATTGGGATTTTATTCACAACCCTCAAGATGGAGGGGCTTCTTTTTTCATGCAAACAAAATATCCATGAAAATTTTTAGAATGTTGAGAGTTGATTGTGCTATTGTTATAAGTATTTTTTTTATCGAGATTGGTTGTTTGTTTGTTTGAAAATGGACAAGATAGATGCTTATAGAAATTGGAAAATTTTATTTAAGATAGATTGCAAACTTGTTCTATGTGTAACAAGATGATAAAATCGTAATGTTCACTTTCTTCTTATGCAAATACATTTTTCCATTATGCAATGAGAAAAGTTTTTACAAATTATTAAAGTTTAAAAGTTCAAAGTTATTCATGAATTGTATCATGTCTTTTTTCTATTGTTTCTTAATTTCTTGAATTTTAATAATATATAAAGTATTTACGTCTCTTTTTATATTTT
>APFE031758936.1:31880-46429 GCA_000404065.3 Pinus taeda | reverse complement strand
AAAACACAGGCCCAACCTAGAAAATTGCTAGGTTGTAGCTAGAAACTAGGGTTTGTGCAAAAATGAGGAATTTGGGGAATCTCAGTGATGGGAAGCATTTGGTAAGGTACTTTAAGGATAGGGGAAGGTGTATGAATATCAGGATACAAGTTTTGCTGATGATTTGACCATCCAAGAGAAAGTGGCTTCAAAACCCTAGGAGAGGGAAATGAACCTTGCCTAGGCACAACTGAAGCATGGATAAGCTGTAAAATGACCTTATGGAACCTGACATGATGATGAAAACCCTCTGAATGATGATAGGCTCAGATGAATAGTGACATAGGTTGGCATTTGGACAACTTTAGAAGGAGTGAAAGCAAACCCTAGACCTAATGCTTAGTGACCAAATTTTGCTTGAAGACTCACTGAAATGAGAAAATTTTACCTTGACACTTCAAAATCACTTTGTAAGAGCATATTTGATCACTGTAGGAAGGCTGGAAAGACTGACACTAACACCCTCCACTGCCACTTATACCAACACTTATTGATTGAAAGATTGACCTTGGAAATGCCAACTCCTCTTGGGGGCTGGAAGCACCTAATAGAGTTGACAACTTAACCACCCCTACGAAGGTGGGGAACACCTTTGTGAGACTTGGTCTAGTTAGATATTTAAATGTGATCTCAGTTTGAAGTATGAATATGCCATTAACACTTAAGTATGGTCCACTTAGATGCAATTATGATCTCAGCTTCTATTGAACAATGGTTTTCAATTGAGTTTGAGTTGGGTTTTGCCAAGTGGTCTAGAGCAACATAGGCCATGAGGGAATCCTACTCCATAGGATGCCCAAGCCATACATTACATTCCAAAGAGCATGATAACTTTGCAAATGCAATGTTGCCCACTTTTGCCAGAACCTTTTCTCTTCTGATGACTGGAGCAGTTGAAATACATCATTGAGCGCCCTAAAGAGCCAAAACATTGGGTTTCTTTTACCTAGCATTGAGGATTCTTGATGATATACCACTTGAACCAGCATGCCCCTAGGCTAGGCTTGACACTAGTTGATGGGTATGCCATGATCGAGGGCCCAAATGAGTATGGTCATCCATAGGATGATTGAGGAGGGTTGTTTACACGTGATGGAGCCCTAACACTAGAGAAAGAAGGGACCATGTTTCTCAATTGACACCCATAAAGATGATGTAGCACCCACATATGGATTTTAGACCCTTGTAGATGCATTGGTGCATGATTTGGGGATTTTCCTGAAATGGTAATGATCATGATGACTAAAGACATTTTCAGCCTTCATTTTGACTTCGTGGAGCATTTGGAGCCCTAAAAGGGCATGATATTATTGCCTTTTTAGGTCTACATCCCACACATGTGGACTTTTGGCATATTTTGTTTTAAAGCTAGTGCATTGGCTTGGAACCCAATTTTACTTTTTTTCCACTCAAAAATCAAAATTCCATAGGAGCTTTTAGTTAGAAATTAGAATATGTAGACCTCATATAAATAGAGAATCACATCTTTCATTTTATTCATCATCACTTATGGAAAACTCGACCTTCCTTAAAGAACTTGACCTAGCTATTTGTAGCTTGCTACTTTGCATAGATGTGATCTTTTGTGGATTTTAGGCTATTGGAGACTAAACCTGGTCAAAATCCCCAAAACTCCTTCACCCAAGTAGAGAGAAGGCATTAGCATCCATCCCGGTGATCAAAATTCATCAAAAAAAACTTTTTCTCTCTCTTAGAATTTCAGCCCTCCAAGGCAAGTTTCTAGGGTTAAGGTTTCATACCAAATTCAACCGAGTCTTAGATATTCAACTAATTTGAAGTTGTTTCACCTTGTTGAGCCTTAAAACATCAAAATCTAGCAATTTGCATGGTTGAAAGTGCTTCCCTAAGGTTGACTTCATCAACCCTAGGAAATTCTAAGATTATAATACCCTAATTTTGCATTAAGGGTTCTACTTGGGGTCATTTGAAGGTTTGCTTCTCTTATTGTTGATCATACCTATCAAGCAAAGCTTTTCCTTCTTGTATGCCTAATTATGTCATTGTTAACCCTAAGCTACAAATTTCTCCTTATAGGGGTCTTCATAGGTACATCATTCCTTAACAATGCATTGAGCCTTATTCCTAGCCCGAGCACCTTGATTGAGCCTATTGAAGTTGTTCAATGGTGTTGTCATCGATGCCAACGTTAGTTCTTGAGCACTATTAATATATATCATGGATCACATCAGTTGGAAACTCCAATATACAAGAAGCCCTTAAAGAATCCCTAGAAGCCCAACACTTGTTGAAGTTTTTGAAGGTGAAGATCAATGGATTTACTTTGGAGATATTCATCATTGGATAGTCCTCATCGTGTCGTTTCTAAAGGTATATGGCTCTTCACAAGATTCCTCACGGTTTGAGAGATATGCCCCATCAAAGTTAAAAGTGACCTTCTCTTGATCAAAATCCCCAAAAGGAGATAAGGTGGCAACTTAGCATTGGCTAGAACATTATTCAAGTCATGAGGATAAAAAATGATTTGATTTATAATTAAATTCAAATATTATGACAAAACCCTTTATGGAAGGATTCCAAATTTAAACCAAGTAGGCCTATATTTATGAAAGGGGTTTTGGCTCCAAATAAATTTGAATATTTTCCCTCCTAAATGGGAAGTTGACCTGACCTAAAACACCTCACAAGCTAGTATATATACTACATCGATTACACCTCCAGTTACAGCTCGCATGCAACTATAGATCTGAGAAAGTTTGCGGCCTTGTGGAGCATTGAAAATCTAAAGATAGGTCAAATCTCTTGAGAAGATTTTCTATGTTTATGGTTCTATCTTGGGCTATGGCTTTTGGGCAAACAACTTATGAATTTCTCTGAGGTTGTTCACTCTTATTGCAGAGGGATCTTCCCATATTTCCTGTGATGAATTTTTTTTTTGATTTGGGCTGCTCATTGGACTGACAAGAGGTAGTTATTTGAAGTTTTGCCTTGTCTTGGAGCAGTTTTGAAGGAGACGTTAACCCTACTTTTATGGAGGCTTAGTCTTGTTTCTATTTCTCATTCATAGGGAAAGCACTTCTAAAATTTTCAACCCCCTAAGGGCACAAATCCATGCTACATAACCAAACTAAATTCATTGCTGTAGACCCCAAAAATTTTGATCCTTCTACGATCACTTCGTTTGAAGCAGTGTGGGCTTATCTTATCTAAGGTTTTCGTTGGGGCTATTTAATATGTTTTAAAGGTAGTTATGATTTGTGCATCATTGTAACTTTTCCACTTCCTCAAGACTAAAGTTGGTGCACTGGCATGACAAATACTCTTGGGTTGTTCGTTTGAGAAGATAAAGTCTAATATCTAAAGAAGTTGTGGAAAGAACCTTGCAAACCCCTAGCAAGTCTCTTCTAGTATCATTATCTATTGTGGAAAGATTATATTGGGTTGGGGTTCGAAGTGTCGTGAAATTCATTGTGCCCTAAATGTTGGAAATGATGCGTGTATCAAAGATCCTTATTTATCAAAGTTGGTTTATGGAGAGAGTTTGAGTTGCAACAAAGACTTTTGTTGCTAAATCAACTGGCCTCCTAGTAGCCCTTATCATTGTGACTGAAGCTAGATCCAAAATTTTAAGCATACTCCAGTTGTGTAAACAAGTGTAAGTGCTCCTTGAAGCATACTCAAGCCAAGATCTGTGATTGATTTTGCATTAAATAAGTCTACTCAGATTTGAAGCATTCTTGTATTTCACCTTCCTTGAATATATCCTATTTGACACTTGAGCAAAGATTGCTCATGAAATATAGATCTAAGGGCTAAGGTTACATACCTAATCTAAATTGTTATATTGTATTCCATCCTTGGGTGTTATAAAGGAAAACTTTGAAGGCAACAATATGTGTTGAAAAAGTATTCTTTGATGCATTAGTGTCTTCGTCATTTAAATACAACAACACACATCTTCAAGACTATTTAGGGAAAGGATTGTGCATCCACAATATACATCAGCATCTTGTTACACCGTTTTCTGAAGACATCAACTATGGCATTAAACAATTTGTACAGAACGGTGAGATATATGCTTACAAGGGTCTGTACAATAGTCATTGATCAACCTCATTATCCATACATAAAAAGGATTCAATTGACAAGTAAATTCACATGAGCATAACATATCATTGTTGTTTTGTATATCCTTGTAACTAATACTATGATATTAATGGGAAAAGTTACCAATGACGATAGCAGTTTGGCATAAAACTGAACAAAGATATTGTTGCCATTAAGGCCTTGATGACATGAGAAAGAGTGTCTTGCATTGATGTTGATAAAGGTTTCATGTTGTATTTTCAAGTTGCAGAGAACCGAAATGATATTGCTAGCTTGTGTAGTTGACTATTGAGATACTAAGTTGTTAATATCCTGAGCTTAAGAGAGCTTTCATTGATAAGTATAACAAAGGTGTGTGAAGACTAGATATACGGTGGTCTGCTACAATGATAGTGTTGAAGTTTGATGTGTGTTGATTGACAAAACGTTGGAATATGGTGGTAGTGTTGCCTTTGTATATGTTGACCTAGGGTTTGATCATTTGCGCAAAGAAGAATTGGTATTGTTGTTGATGATCTTGTATTGTACATGTGGATTCAATCTTAAAACTATGAAACGAGGTTTGCCATGGTGAGCTGAAGGTTGGAGCCTTCAGGGAAAGTGGCAGCTTGTTGAATAGGGTGGTAGGGTGGTGCAAGGCAAGAGAGTGGAATCTCTTTCAAGTTAGATCCTGAGAACACTTCAAGGTGGCAGGGTGTGCTAGGACAAGTTGGAGCCTGCGTAGAGCATTGGAACGTCCTTCCAATGAAATCTTGTACACAAAGTGTTGGAGCATCCTTCAGGTTGGGGCCTATAAACCAAGGTGGTTGGAGCCTCCTTCGGTTGGAGTTGAAACTCTTGAAAGTTGGAGCTTCTTAATTTATGTAAAATATTAAAGACAAATATTAAGAAGCGTTTGGTGGTTTTTCTCCCAAAAGGGTTTCCACCAAAAAATATCTAGCATATTGTCTGTATTATTGTGCATTGCTGAATGGTGTTGATGATTGCTTTATGTTTATTTGATACTAATAACAATTAATTCTCTATATTGTTATTAAAATTAACTAATTGAAGAGAAATATTGATTCACCCCCCTCTCACTATTTCTAACAACAGTGTCACCTTAGATCCTTTGACCTAGAATACCATTTAGGTGACATACTCTGGGAAGCCTCCCATGTGGTGAAATTTCACTAATGAGAAAGAGGTGGAGTGCTAAGGTGGCAATGGCATCCACTTCGTTGTGTTTTTGCCCTACTTTTGTCTTGTGAGGCATGGAATCTAACAAGACCTACTAGATTTTGAGGGAACATGCCCCACAATAACAAATCACAGTAGTCAAAATGTCCTTAAGATCTAACTATTGTACTACTGCAAGATCTATTTCATAAAATTTATATGCCGAGAGCTCAGTTAGTTTGACCTCAATTATGCTTTGAGGTATACATTCGCTTTAAAAGAAAACAATGCCCTTCCTCTTGTCCACCTTTCAAATCTTATTTGTTGATTCGCTTCACTTCCATAAATAAATTATCCAATTTCCTGTTATTATAAGTCAAACCATCTTTCCTTGTAATATACTTATTTGATATATGTTTTCTAGTAGCATCCTCAAGCAACGAATTTTGTTCAAATAATGTTAGTGTACATAGTAAGTGTTGAAAAATATGGTAGCCATGGTCGGTATTTTCATTATGACGAAGATGGAAATTTAAAATTATTTCTATGCCTCCTAAAATATGACAAGTCGACTCCATTAAAAGTTAGGTCGGTTGGACCCCTTAGATGCACCCATTCAACCCCCTTTAATGATTGCGTGTGCGCGCGCACCAATTGCTCCTCATTTGGGAAAATTCATTTTGGATCAATATATTTGTTTTCTCCACGCTGGTAGAGAAAAGAGGGGGATGAAATTTGTAAAAAATGTGGAGACTTGTTTCTTTATTATCATTATGTTTCTAGATATTTTGATGGACATTGGATTCTCTCTCATAAGGAAAGCATTTTTGGGTTTTCCCCCTTGTGGTTTTTCCCTGGCCTCAGGCCTAATTTTTGTCTCTTGATTATTGTCTCATTGTGGATTTTACTGCTCTTCATGTTTGATGGTTGTAATTTTCTTTTGTGTAACTACTTGATAATGCTATGAATAATGTACAAATATTGTAAAAAATAATCATTAGAATTAGTTACCTGTTGAAGAAAATATTGTTCTAGTTGTGCCCTAGAAAAACATGGTATCAGAGTGCAGGTCCATTGAGCAGTGATGAGAATCCAATAATCTTCTATGATAATTTCTGAGATATGATGTGAGTTATTACTGTGGTTCAAATTTCTTTGTGATGGCCCACAAACAATGGCTCGCTTTTCTTGTTGTGGTTCAATCTTTGTGACCTTCAGTGGCTCACACCCGGGTTAGCTCGCATCTATGACAGTGCGCACTTGACTCAATGACTTGCGTTTCTGAGGCTCACATTTATGTTTGAGGATTTGTGGCTCAAAAAATTTGGATGTCTTTGTGCCTCTATAATTCGAACATATATGTGGCTCGTTGATTTGCACCACAATGTGGCTCACATTATGGCATACATATTACAATATGGTCCACTTTGTATAACATAGATACATTACACAAACTCAGATCTCCTACCATGAGACTCATACTAACTTGTGTGGCTCGCCTTGAGGTTCATATTGTGGCTTGCCTTACATAGTGGCATCGTTTTACATTGTTTATGTGGCTTCATAATTCTATCTCTATGGTTCACAGTGGCTCATACTCTATCCAAATGTGTGGTTCGTCTCTATAGTGAGCATTATATATTTGTGGACTATACTTGTGATTTATGGCTCGATCTCATGTCCTCTAGACTCTGTGGTATAGCTCGCATTTTGTGATTTCTTCGTGGCTCGCGTAAATCACCTATGGTCTTTTATTGTGGCTCGTATGTGACCACAAGTAACCATAACATTTGGGTAAGACAGTGAATTAGGGTGGCAAATACCTTTATATGACAGTAACCATGATAACAGTGCCAGTGATCTTGCTCTTTTGATACTGTTGTGATATAGTACACCTCTTAGAGGTGCTAAGCTTGAAAGGTATTGTGTGATGTATAAGCCTAGAATCATGACAGTAACCAAGTCTTTATCACTCCTGGGTTGATCTATTTCCTTGATAGAGATCTATGTTCATAAGACATGACAAAAGAGATGAACTCTCTTTGTAATTCTCAGAATTTTTACCTTATATATAAGTATGAAAGATAAAAGGAAGTTGACAGTATGCTTATGATGATGATCTGAAATGTGTTCCTAGCTCTATCTAGGATAATGAGAAATGAATCCCTTATAGTTGTCTCATCACTGTAATCCTAATCAAAGGTGTTGATTACAAATCTCCCACCATAATTGGTCAAATGGAAAGATCTCTTGCCATAAATGTTGCGATTGTAGAAGAAGCTCTTGAAAGAGAAGTCGTGTAAAGATATGAATATTGGATTATGGGCCCAAATTTTGAATAGAGAAATGAATTGTTAAATCAATGTCAAAAGATAAGCTCTACCTCTGCCAGATAGAATTGACCATTGACATTAATCATGTGAAAAGACTGTGACATATAATGATGGATTTGCGATATGAAAGGAGACATGTATATATCCACTTGTACAAAGTTCCCTAGACTTGAATAGAAAGACATATTGGTGTGAATGCCCTGCTGAAATGTGGTATACTTAAAAGATCACATTGTGATCTTTAATGATTAATTTCTTGGAATAACTTGGATCTGTAAAACCCTAGTAAGGGTTTGATCATGAAAATCCCTAGGTTTTGTGAATCCCTGGGATGCAAGGATGTTGATATCAAATTCGAAATAGCCCTTGTCTAATCCTAAAAGGTCATTAGGGTTTGGAACCCTTTCAAGTCAGTAAGGGTTAGAAATGAATTGATAAAATAAAATAACCCTAGAAAGATCTAACATCTTGATGTTGAGGTTGATTTGCAGGTTGGATTCCAAAAGAACTGAAGACCAAGATGGAGTTGTATTGATCTTAAAAGATAAGTATCATGTATTCCTTTTGTTGTTTTTTAATTAATATTAGCATTGGATTGTCTATGCTTTGTAGAAACCAAGGTTGGGTTTTAAGAGGAAAAATATAAGACTAATGGACCTAACCCTAATTCCTTGTTGATGATGACATTGATAATATGAGCCTCTTGATGATTTTTCCTTGATGAAGTTGACTCTTTAATGATGACATGGACAAGTTTATCGCCTTGGTAGTATGGACCATTATGTCTAATTAATAGAAGAAGCCCTAACACTTTAATGTTGATATATAATTCTTGATGGATATTCCTTCTTGTTGATTATGTGAACTCCTTGTTAATTTGGACTATGTCAAGTCATGGATGATGTGGATTCTTCTAATAATATTGATATATGACTCCTTGTTGTTGAATGATGCATACTCTATGATGTTGACAATGTGTACTCCTTGATGACAATGATGTATGACTCATTGATGATGTGGATGATGTGATTGGACTCCTTTATGTTGATTTGGACTCCTTGATGCATACTCTTTGATGATGATGATGGTTGATGTTGATGACATGAACTTCTTGATGATATGGAGTCTTTTGATTATGACTTACAAGTTCAAATCCTTGATGATATGTACAATATTGGCTCTTTGATAACGTTGATGAAGTTGTCTCCCTGATGGTGATATAGATTCCTTGTTGACATGAACAAGAATTGATTCCTTGATGATGTGCTTTGACTCCTTGTAGAGATAGATTACTTTGATAATGATGATGATTTGGAGTCGTTTGATGATGAATCTTGGATGACCTTAACAAATTTATCTTCTTGATGATATGGATTGTTCCCCTGATGATTAGCCTCCATGGTCTTGTTGATGTGGACACAGTTGATTGGTTGCAAGAAGGTTAAGATTAAGGAGGAGTTGGCACACTCTCAAGAGATCTGTCTTTTATTATTTGTTTCTATTATTGTTTAATTACGAGTCTCTTGTCTTTGTATATCTTGTTTGGTCATATTTGTTCTTCCATGTTCTCCTAATGATGATTGCAAGTACATAATGAAAATTGTCAATGTGTGGCAACCATTGAAAATGGATGCAAGAACAAAGTGACAAGATGGCACGTGATTGGATGAGCTCTTATTCAGAGGGAGTAGACATGATCTACCTTATTGAAGCATGTTTTGACCTACGAAGTTCAATATGAAGATGGCTTGAAGTCTTAAAGGAAGATGTTGGTCTACTAACGATCAGTCCATGATCTCCTCTACCATGTGTTCATGATATTTTCTGATAAACACTGAGAACCTTTTAAGTGTAAGAGGGATTTGATCGAAAGTATTGCATGAGCCTGATAAAATACTTGCTGAAAATGTGGCATGATGAAATATGAGTCCATGGATACTTGTTTAAGAAGTTGCAAGACTTTGTTGCTAATGTGTTGATTTGGTCTGTTAAGCTAAGAAAGAGCACTAATAGGTTGTTGATGTTTTCTTATATACAAATCTCTAGTTAAATCTGGATAAATAGCTGGATGTTATTATTGAAACAAGTGTTAAAATCCACCATGGCTACTTTTTTGCGTTTGAGCTAGTTGATGATTATGTAAGAAGCCTGAAGTGGCTAAGGATCCTGTTGGATACCTATACCAATAGGTTTCATATTTCATGATTGGATATCAAAGGTCCAAATATGCTCTGCTTTGACAAGGCAAAGATCCCATATTTTTCTACAAGTAGGCAATGTCTGTATCAGTTTTGATAAGAACTCAATTTTTGATGGGTGGTCCAACAGTGTAATCTGGATCATGCCATGTTTTCAATTTCCATGTTGTAGAATAGAGAATGATATCTGTCCAAACTGTTTAATCTTGGCAGATCAGTAGCTAGGTAGAGAAGCTTAAGGTTCCCAACTGTTAAATCTGGGACCTTGGAAGGAATAAGGGTTGTATTAGATAGGAGATGCAAGCAAAAAAGCCAATGAAAAGAAAAGGCATTCAAAGGGTTTGCAAGTCCAAGTACACCCTCCAAGAAGGAACAAAAAATGCTAGGAGAACTAGTTGGGTAGGTAGATGGGGTTGCAGAAATGGTGTCTCTTTCAAGATCAAAGTTGCTGAAACATCTACAGGAAGAGCAACACACTGGAGCATGACTAATTCCCTTGTTTTCATCTGTATTTCACTCATTACTAACACCCTTTCCCAAGATGCACAGAGCACAGAAATTTATATCTTTGAAGTATTCTTATGGCTTTAAGAAGACACATTTCTTGTGTAAAAATCTTTTCATGTTGATCTACTCCTGATTTCAATCTATTTTCAAAGAAAACTTGGTTGAACTAGCCCTCACTCATATGTTCCCTCCATATTAACAACTAACTCTACTACTTAGCTCCCTGTACCCCATTATCCCTATTATTATAAACACCATGGTGTATAAACCCCACAATGCATAAATATCCCCTCCTGGGCACTATAGCCATAATATTCTCTCCCTGGGACTTGAATTGACACCTGGTCAAGGTCAAGAACCCATGACTCACCGTTTGCTCCACCTCAAACCAGTTTCCCTACCCCAAAGTCCCATTTTGCCTTGAAAACCTTGAAAAAACATTGAAAAACCTTTAAAAACCCATAAAAACGCTCAAAGGGGCGGAAAACATTGTAAAATCACCCTTCCCCGCTTTATCCTAAGGTCGGGGGTTATCTGCCTTTTCGTATTTCATAAAACCTGTTTAAACCCCGTTTTCTATAGTTTCCGCCTTCGGAAATATTTATGCCCAAAACCTTATATAAAACCCAAAATGGCATATTTTCTAAGGTTGGTCGATTAAACACGTTTTGCAATGAAAAATTTATTGTTTATTACCCGACAGGACATATTTATGCATCGTGCAGATTGTCCGCCCGATGTCCGTCAGATGCAGCCGGGTCCAGATCTACGGCGGATGGTCATTTCGGGCAAACCCGACGTCCGCACATTAACCGAAGGAGCTGCTACCGTTCGCGCAGGTTGGGCGCCCGACGACCGTCCGATCGCCCGCTGCCAGATCCACGGCCTATATGAATATCAGAAGGCCTTACGTGTCTGACAGATACCTTCCGATATCTGTCAGATGCTTACGTCAGGCCAGCATCACACCAGGGGCACGCGTCATTCTGTGATTGCATCGGAGCATCACCTGACAGTCCGTTCAACGTACAAGGCCGCTTCCGATATTGCGACACCTGTCCCGTCCACATTTGCGCCCCGCTGCCGTGCACGTCACCGCCAGTTCCTCCCGCCTCGTTCCCCATTCGTCCACCTGGCCGCCACCTCACCGCCCCCGTGGACCTGTCGATTGACCGCCACGTCACCCGGTGACGTCATGATGAACGTCACCCAACCCGGGCCCCCATGATGACGTCATGCTGACGTCATCCATAAAGCGCGCCAAAAAGGCCAAAAAGCCATATTTTCGCCAATTTTCACCATTTTTCATATTTTTCGGAAATTACTGTTGAAAGCTCTCTGCATGTAATTTACGACGCCCGCGCCACCAGTCAACCTGCAACCATTTTCAAGGCACCCAGCGTGCAAACCTAGCTACATTATTCAGTCCAGACCACTGTTTACCAGGTATTTCGGCCTCGTCCTCCTGTCAATTGGTTTTTCTTAAATTTTCTGTAAAAACCACCTTAAAAGCCATTGAATTCAAAATTTCGCCGATAAACCAACTGCACTCTGCCCAATTTGACTGTTTATAGCTAAAATTTAGCGGTGGAAACCTCTGGGAACTGCACTTTTCTGCTAAAACCAACCCTGATTCGCGCAATCGTGGACTCCTGCATAGCTCCCAAAACTGACAAGGGAGGTCTTCCTGCTACTGAAAACCCTTCCTAACAGGCCCAACATTGTCATCCTGACTGTACACCAACCCTGTCAACCTTGGTTCTCATCAGAATTCACTGTTTAAAGCGGCATTTCAGAGGTTACTTCTATAAAACATGGAGACCCCCGAAATACTCAATGTCACTCCTCTAAATGCTCCTCAGAGGGAGCTAGACTGGCAGGACCTGGCAGATCTGGATTATCAGATCTCAGAAGACTCCAGGGAAGGATGCACCCCTCATATTCAATTTCTAAATGAGTTCAGGGCCAAACACAGAGATGGAACAGATATCCTAGGCATCTGGGAGTCTGCCTTGCCAACTTTTAAAATGCCTCTAGTCAGACAATTCCCTGATCTCATCTATCTTTGTGCCAGTTGCTATGAGCCTTCACAGAGAGCTGTAGTCAATCCCAAGGGTGAAGTTGTATTCTATACCACCCCTCAGGCCATCAGGGACATGGTTCAGTTCAAGACTAACAAGCAAATGGTTCCTTTATCCCTGCTGGACTTAATCAACCAAGGGACCAAAACACTGACAGAGGCAGAGATCCTGAGGTTCAACCAACTGTTTGTTAGCAAATCAGACACAGTACTGCATCCTCCTATCTTTGATGGATACCTAAATCAACTTGGACTAGACCTGGCCCATATGGTGAGCTCAATTCTGGGATACAAGTCAATGGAGTATATAGAAGAAACTGTGCTAGTCATGATGTTAAGGTTTGTCCCTGGGAGGGTCCCTGTCTGCTACAACTATGCCACATACATCTCGGACAAAATTCATGAGCAGTTCCTGCACTTACCTAGAGAGAGGATGTTCAGATACACCTCATATATCTACCATCTTATTCTGTATCACCAATATGAAAAATTCTCTTTTGAAATCAAAAGAAACGATGCAGCAGGAAACCCAAGATCGGTTGTATACTGGAGCTCCATCTTCCATAGAGGCTCACCCTACACATACTATGAGTTTATAGACTTATTCATCCATCCAGCCATGTCCCTGCTTATGACAGAATCTCCTCCAAGACTCACTGAGGAAATGAAGAGGATACTGCAACTATCCTCTGCTTACAGCATAGGGGACTAGTATTTTTACCAGCATCACACTGTGATCAGAATATATGGTTGTGAGCTAAGACCATTCAGGCTGCCCAGGTTTGTGCCTATGAGGCTCTTTGCCCTGGAGTATTTCAAACAGTTTGCCTATGTCGATCTAGTCCATTTTTCAGGAAGGGGCAAGAAGGCACAACTTAAAGTCAAAAACCAGCTCGGGCATTTGGTTTTAAACAAAAGAGAAGGATGGAAGGAGGCAGAGAGAATGTTGGATCGCCTGGGCCTAACACAAAGCTTCCTGTGGAAACCATATGACCCCAATGGTTTTATATCCAAGAGGAGATTAAAGTACAAACTCTCCAGTTATGAGCATAATAACATGATCCTCATAACAAGACATGCAAACCTGCCAAAATGGCATAAAAACACCTTGATAGAGCCTCTGACCCAAGAAGAGCTAAATGACAGGGCTAGGAGACATATATTGAAAATGGCTGACTTGGAGTGTCCTTCTCAGGTGCCTACCCTACCGAGCTCTCACCCAACAGCGCCAGCTTCCTCATCTGCAGCACAAGAAGGGACAGCACAAACTTCAAATCAGGGGCAGGACAAAGGAAAGGGCAAGGTGATGGAAGAAACAGAGGGTCAGCAGGAGCAATAGCAAGAGGGCCAACAGGGCCAGCAGGAGCAACAACAACAAAATCAACAAGAAACTGATCAACAGGATCAGGAACAGCAAAAAGGAGAAGGCCAAGCAGCCACCCAAGATAAAACAACTAGCATGGCACCTCCTAGACAAGATTCTAGGGTCGACCCTTCAATCCTCCAAACCCCTCTGAGGGAGGACATCAGCAGGAAAAGGGAGAGGGAGACCCCTCTCACAGAAGGTCCAGAAAAAAGGCAAAGGCTAAATCCATTTGGAGAAGAGGAAATGCAGAGTTTTGAGGCCTCTGCCAGCTCATTACAGCAAGAGCAAGATAGGACAACACTTGGGGAGGTCAGCTCCTCAGGGCAAGATAAAAGCAGAACTGTAGGCATCAAATACTTCTTCAAGGATGCTAAGAGGAGGAGTGAGCCACTCAAAATCAATCTATACAATTATCTATTAAACATGACTCCATCAAATCAACAGAGGCTTATGGCTGCCTATGATGTACAAGAAGCTAAATTGACTATGAGTCATTTTACTCCCACAGAGCAGTGACCTCAATCAACAGCAGACTACATAAGGACAAACTTAGAAGTCCTTGCAAAAGACATCCACCCTATGGACCAGATCGAGCTTCACAAGCAAATGGGTGAGATGGTCTATGCCACCCTGGCAGACAAGACCTTGATAAATTATAGGCTGCAGAACAGTCTGAACAACACAGCAGCACAGCTTGAGTTGGAGAGGGCATCCTCTCAAGCCAAGGACAATAGAAACAAGGCACTAGAAGACATTATAATAGAATTTGGGCATGATCCCAA
>APFE031758936.1:9427-22146 GCA_000404065.3 Pinus taeda | reverse complement strand
GTCCATTTATTAAAGTATGGGCCACAATGGCTAGATATTTTTCTATTAAACAATCTGGTTTGAGTTTGGTTATTTAAATGCATTCTGAGGTCAGCTTGAAATACCATCAAATATTACCATTGGCTCTTGCCCATGATAATCATGAATTGACGTGATCTAATGATCCTTCGAAGATTATAAGTATAGTGTGTGATCGAGCAGTAGGGGTGCGCATTTTTGGAGGTCGAACATTCTACCTACTGCACCAACACCCATTTTCTTCAAGTTTCTTTAAATTGTTCTAGCACAAGTACTCGACAAATTTGTGGCAATCTGATTATATAGCAAGTTTGTCTCATCTAGTGTGCATTGTCTTATAGGTGTGATTGGTAAATCGTTGGGGTGTTGGGCACCATAGTTGAATATGCCTACATGTTAATCTGGTATTGCATCAAGTGTATTTCATTTTACTTGTGCAAATGACAGAGGAACAAGAAGCTTATATCTTCTACATATGGAGTAAATTTTATTGAGTCAAGGATTCACTATGCCAAGTTTTGATTTGATCAATGTGTATGGTGCAATATGTCTTGTAATTGGGGGTTATGGACGAGATCAATTTCCAGACATTATGATAAAATGGTGTTGTGTGTGCATTGTGGGATACAATGCAATGATGAGTTGAGTAATTGTTGATGTGCATAGCCTAAGAGATAGACAGAACGGGATCAAAGTATGGTGTTGGCAATAAGTTAAAAAATAGAGCTTACATACTTGTGCCATACAAATAGAAATCGATGGATAGCTCGAGAGAAGTGCAATGGATCAGAGCTAGAATAAAGGATACCTTCCTATAGTATATTTTGAATATTAAATGACAAAAAGGTAGAGCAATTGGAGTCAAAAGTAGCTTGTACTAGTTGATGACAGAGAGGAAGGGTTTATATTAGTTGATTTTGTGTAACAACTTGAGTGTGATGCAGAGTTCGGCATGAGAGACAGAGATGTTGTTGGTTGAGTTTGTGAGCTCAATCTTGTGTTTTGTATTGATTCATATCTCTGTGGCGGAGTCTTTTAAAGTGTCATGGCTAAGCGAGAGGGTTTATATGCATGTTATTGTTCTAGTTTATTTGGTGGTCTTGTAAAGAGAGTTGTTGATATGTTGTTGTAGAGTTATGTTTGTAATGTTTGATGTTGAGAGGGTTTGGTTGTGTTGTGATTGAGCTTGTGTGAGAGAGAGAGATTGTTATGTATACTATTGGTTGAATTTGAGACAAAGATGTATTGCAGATGTATTGATGTATTCAGCAAGAATTTTTGTGTGGTTCTAGTCTGAAAATTAGTGAAACATGGCCTATAAGGTTTGAATTTGTTGCGAGTGGACCTAGTGTGAAATATTCTGAAATGAGGTTCACAAAAGTCTAAGGGTTGGAGCCTTCAGTGAGAGGGAGTGGTAGCGTCCTTCCGATGGTGGCCAAAGTATTTGATCAAGGAGTGGTGCCTTCCTTCCAATGGTAGCTACAGAAACAATTGGAGGTGGTGGCCCGCACATTGATTGTGGCCAATGTAAGATGTAAAAGAAGATTTTCTAAATATTAAAGTGCTATAGGAAAGTCAAAGAGTCAAAAGAAATGATGAATACCCTTAAGGGCATGTTACACCATGTATATACATGTATTAGAGTCAAAAGAATGCGTCTAGGCAAAGTCACAAGTCTCCTCCATGCAACGACATCACTAAAAGAAGCTATCTGAATTATATATGACAAGTTGGCCTCATCTCTACAAGTCGGCCTCAATTCGGCCTAAATAAGGGACAAACCTCTATATATAAGAGGTTGCCCACTCCTCCAGTGACAACGCAATCCACCTCTAAAATCAATGAAGTAAAGGGACACGCTAAGGGTGAGAAAGGGACGAAGAAATGAGCCTCTAGTGCAGCGAAGAAGGAAGAAAGCAAAGGAAAAGAGGGTCTCTCTGTTGTCATAGAAGGCCTCCACCACAATCATACTTATCTCATTGTTTGGGCTAGAAAAGTAGGCTTGTAAGGCATCTCACTCAAGTGAAGAAGAAGCTCACTCATGCGAAGAAGTAAAGAGGACTTACACATAAGATTTTTGAAGGAATCCCCTCACACATGCGAAGAAATAGTGATACATTGTTGTCATATCACACCTGCAACTATATGTCAAGAAAGAGTTCAGTTGAAGGAGGGATAAAGTAATCTTCCTATGTGAAGGAATCTACCAAGGATCAAAGAGGAATATCTCTTAAGAAGCATAACACAAACTACTATGAAGAAGGACAAAGTGCCGGAGGAAGGAGGACAAAGTGTCAGAGGAAGGAGGACAAAGTGTCGGAGGAATGAGGACAATGACTTGACTTGTGCTTGGAGGATATTCTTGTCAAGGGTCTAGGGTTTGGCATTTATCAATAGAAGCTTCAATAAGAGAAATTTGAAGAAGGGTTTTCCTCTCTAAGAGAGCGGTTTTTCCCTGGCAGAGAGCTAACATCTTGTGTTCTTTTCTTTTGTATTTTGATAACAGTTTGATGAAGTAAAAGAACATACACTAATAATAAGAAGAAGATCACACTAACAAGAAAAAGTAATAGTGCTTCAAAAATTGTTATCATTGCTAGAAGAATCTTCTCTTAACTACGATGCCCTAGATCCTTCAACATGGTATCGCAGCTAAGGTGACACATCAAGGAAAGGGCATCTCAAGAACACTCATAAGGTGACACATCAAGGAAGGTCATCTCAAGAACATCTACAAGGTTGAAGCATCAAGCCAAGAAGTCTCAAATACATCAAGGACAAGAAGGTCTACCATCTACTATTCATCAAGGAAGACTACAAAGCAAGAAGAGAAGCCTTTCATATAAAGGCACCCACAAGAAGATCCAATCAAAGAAGGACCTACATCAAGCTACACCATCTTCAACGGAAAAAACACTACGATTCAAGTCCTTCTCTCCAAGAAAATCTCATCATCAAGCAAGTCTATTTGAAGGAAGCAATTTGAAGATCATCAAGATCCAAGAAGGCAAGCCATCTAGTCTTTAAGAAGAAAGCAAGACTACTACATCACAAACTCTATCAAGTAAGTATATATATGTCCCCTCCTGAACATACATCAATGTCTTTTTGCAAGGAAAGCAACAAATTGGTTGGGACCACTAACTTCCTTGCATGGAAGAAGAGGATTGATTTACTTCTCAAGGAGAATGAACTTCTAGACCTCATCAAAGGGAATATTACTATCCTTGCTAAGGAACAAACTCAAGCCTTAGCAAAGTACAATAAGTATGAGACAAGCTCAGAGGATCCTAGTAGAATTTATCAAGGACTCTCTCATTCCTTATGTCTCCAAATTTGAAACATCATAAGAAATCTATGATAAACTAATAGAGCTAGTCTCGATAAGCGCAGTTGGAGAAGTGATCTCTCTACATAATGATTTGTACAAGATGTAGTTATCAAAGGAAGGAATAGCTACCTACTTCATTAATATCTTTGAGATGAGAGGTCAACTTCAAGAACTAGGAGAAGTCATGTCTGACAAAGAAATGACAATTTTTGTACTCAATGCTCTACCCGAGGATTGGGGAAACTTCAAATCAAGAATATATGCCAAGAAGGAAGCTACCCCATTAAGTGAACTTTGGTCTCTATGCAAAATTGAGGAGACTAGACTCAAAAGCAAGGATGATGTGGGATCAAAAGAGCAAGCATTTTCTACCATGGCCAAGAGAAAGGGAAATTTGGCAAATTTGGTCCACGAAGAACAAGAAATAGAGATATGTCCAAAGTCCAATGCTTTGGCCGTCAAGAATATGGACACTACAAAAGGGATTGTCCCAAACTTAAGAAGGACAACAACAAGAGAAAAAGAGAAGCTCGCATAACTCAAGAAGTGAAAGAAGAAGAAGGAAGATCCTCCAAATCTCTACTATGACTAAGTCAACTTCTTTACATAAGTTTTCTTTCAATGTTTTGAGTATCATAGGAGCATATAGAAATAGGATAGAATGCATGGTTTAAAGATATCCTCTAGAATACAGGATCATGATGTAGATATAGCTCAAGATATTCATGTAGAAAGAATATACCTATTAAAGGACCTCATCCATGATGAAAGAAAATTGATCATGAAAGCCTCCATCATCAGAAAGGAAGAAGCATTTGCAAGATGAAGGTCTTCAAGGTCCTTTGACAGAATCTTCAAAAGAAGGTTCATAAATAAGAGCAGATGTCTCAATAGGAGTTCCATTCATGGGATTCAAAGAATATGCAGGCGAGAAAAGATAAAGCAAGAAAATTGAGGAAATCTTAATCAAGAAGGACCAACAAAAGAAGTTGAGATGATCAAAAGAAGAATCAAGATGAGGTATGTATGCATCAATATTTAGACATGTCATCATATGTATTATTGAATCATGGAATAGTTCTAAACATGATCAAGTATAAAAGGATCTATTTCACCAATGACATGCTCGAAAGCATGGATTACAAACCAATGAAGGTCAACATGAAGAAGTACCCTCATAAGAAATATGAGATGGTTGACTAAACAATCTATGAAGAAGTAAATGAAGAAAGAGATCAAAGATGTAAGAACACCATGGTCACAAAGAATCATTATCTGACAAGATCCATCAAAGACATCTCTCGAAAGAAGGCATGACAACTCTGACAAAGAAAAAGATCAAAGGGCCCTTGACACCCATGAAGACCTTGGAGATATTAAGATGTAGATAATTGATTCAAGTCTACAAATATGTCTTGTTGGAAGGCCATCCAACAGAGCACTATTTGATGAAGTAATATCAGGATGAAGTCAAGAAGGGCTACTAAATCGAAGTATTGGAAAAGACAGGCATAACTAAGCATCCATATGATACACATTCCGAAATATAGTCAAATGACAAAGGAGTAGCTAGATGACGAAATATCCTGACATATCTCAAGAAGACCACTTTCCACAAAGGAAGAAATTACATGACAAACTAGGAAGGAAAGTGACCGATGGTCGATGCCCTACAAAGAAGAAGCTCAACAAAACTTCATGACATCAAAGGAAGAAGGAGATCTAGTAGTTGAAGGACCCATGGAGAAGAAGTTGTTGATGAATGGACAAGTCCCCTAGCTAAGATGGAGTTCCAAAAAGTTCCTTATCAGAGGAAACTTGGGCATACCTTCCCCAACTAAGAGGAAGAGATAGACACAATATTCTTGTCTTCACTTTGGAAGAAAGAATGGAGAATTGGGTAATAATTTGGCATCCAACGCTCTTTGAGGATGTGTAGGGCATCCAAGATAAGAGTAGGAAAGAGGGCTAATATTCTTTGAGGGCTGGAAACCCAAGACAAGAATAGTTGTAGAAGGTCATACTCGTTGAACACCCAGGTGGGTATGTACCTTGAGAGACAATGATAAAGGTGTCTGTAAATCATGGGTCTCTCCAACATTGTGCTCCGATCTTATGAGAGGTAGAGCTATTAGTCAAGGCATTGCTATAAAACAATGTTGGTTACTATGATGCTATAACGGATGGATTGCCAATCCAGTTTCTCTTATGTGAATTCTTCAAGATTGAAAAAATAGCCAAACACCTTGTAATGATTTATTAATACCTCTCTAGTTAAGAGAGTGTTGAAGAAAGTGTAACTAGGTTCAATATTCATAAATGTAATTTTGATATTTGTATTTATCAAAGAAAGGAAATATTATTTTTGTTATTTATATCAATGAGTTTCTTGCTCATTGAATAGGTCTAGCACATGTTAAAGTGTTATAGGAAACTCAAAGAGCCAAAAGAAATGATGAAGACCCTTAAAGGCATGTTACACCATGTATATACTTGTATTAGAGTCAAAATAATACCTCC
Source organism: Pinus taeda (assembly GCA_000404065.3). NCBI lineage: Eukaryota > Viridiplantae > Streptophyta > Pinopsida > Pinales > Pinaceae > Pinus > Pinus taeda. The sequence goes on along the minus strand of APFE031758936.1, from coordinate 16,277 downwards.
AAGCAAATTCACAAGTCTCCTCCATGCAACGACATCACTCAAAGAAGTTATATTAATTACATATTACAAGTCGGCCTCAAGTCGGCCTAAAGAAGGGACAAACCTCTATATATAAGAGGTTGTCCACTCCTCCAATGACAACACAATCTACCTCTAAAATCAACGAAGTAAAGGGACAAGTTAAGGGTGAGAATGGGACAAAGAAAGGAGCCTCTGGTGCAACGAAGAAGCAAAGAAGAACATTGAGCGTTAGAGGATTTTTCTAACTGCAGGCACACGTGCAAAGGAAAAGAGGGTCTCTCTGCTGTCATAATAGCCCTCCATCACAGTTATACTTATCTCATTGTGTGGGCTAGAAAAGTGGGCCTATAAGGCCTCTCACTCAAGCGAAGAAGGAAAGAGGACTTACACATAAGATTTTTGAAGGAATCCCCTCACACATGCGAAGAAACAATGATACACTGATGTCATATCATACTTGCAACTATATCTCAAGAAAGAGCTCAGTTGAAGGAGGGATAAAGTCTCTTCATATGTGAAGGAATCTACCAAGGATCAATGAGGAATATCTCTTAAGAAGCATAACAAGGACTACTATCAATTGTCGGAATAAGGACGAAGTGCCAGAGGAAGGAGGGCTAAGTGCCAGAGGAAGGAGACTTGACATGTGCTTGGCGGATATTATTGTCAAGGATCTAGGGTTTGGCATTTATCAACAGAAGCTTCAATAAGAGAAATTTGAAGAAGGGTTTTCCTCCCTAAGAGAGAAGGTTTTGCCCTGGAAGAGAGCCAACATCTTGTGTTCTTGTCTTTTGTATTTTGATAGCAGTTTGATAAGTAAAAGAACATACACTAATAATAAGAAGAAGATCAAGCTAACAAGAAAAAGTAAAAGTGCTTCACAAATTGTTATCATTGCTAGAAGAATCTTATGTTAACTACGATGCCCTAGATTCCTCAACAAAACATACCAATCAAACTTGGTCAAATACCAGCTAGTCCAAGATAGTAAACCTCCAAAAATACCAAGAGTCAATGCTAGTCAAAAATCTGAAATTCAACTTGAGATCAAGCTTGGACCTGTGATCAAAGTGTTTCTGATCAACTGCAATCAAAGTTTGAATTTCCTACAGCCAAAGTATGAATTTCCTGCAGTCAAAATAGTATCCTTTCAACAATCAATCTTAAGTAAAAATCTCAGTCAAACAATAGCCTAATTCTCAATCAGAGTGAAGCAGATCAAATTCAATCAAACTGAGGTAAAACAATAACTTCTATAATTGATCAAATAATCCAATTCATGCTCCTTGAATTCGCAAGTGTGAGCAGGAGAATAGAAGAAATGTTGTGCCTGAATTGGTCAAAGTGGAGGAGCTCATGTTGTATTTATATTATAGTTAGATGGGGTGACTTTTGACCAAAAGTCACACCCCTTCACTTATGGGGCCAACTTGAATTTTGGGGCCTACATGAAGCCAAAAATAATCATTTTCATTTTCATTTTGTACAATTTTCTCTAGTTGACTTGGGAGGCTTTTTGGCATACAGGAATACATGCTAACACTACAAGGTAGTTATTCTCTGCAACAAATTTCCCTTACTAAAATTTATCCTTAAGAAAAGTTCATGAGCTTGTCAAGTGGCCAATGTAACTTCTCATATATCCAGGGTTGGCCAAAATCATTTATGGCTCCTTAGGCAATGTATTAATCTCCTTTGGTCATGACCTAGCCTAGGCATCCAAAATTTTCTAGCTTCTTTGGACAAAATTTGCCTTTGGACCATTCACTTTTCGAGTCAAAGTCCCTTATAATATAGCCAAGTCCTTCTAGATCTAAAGGTGAACTGCATTTATCTCTTTTAGTCAACGTAGCCAAATTCTTCTAGCTTCTAAGGAGAAGATATGTCCAATCTTACAATTTCCCTAGCACATTCACCTCTGGTCGACCTAGTCAAGTCCTCCTGGCATCAAAGGTGATTTTTTTTGTAAATGGCCTTTCCATTCATCTTTCTGGTCAAAGTCCTTTATGACCTAGCCAAAATCCTTCATTTCAATCTCTACCCCTGCGATTATCATGGGCCATTCATTTTTCTAGTCAAAGTCCTTTATGAGCTAACCAAAATCCTTCACTTCAATCTTTGAAGCCAAATTCCCCTTGTCATGGAAACAAATCCTCTTGCCACTGTTGCTCCCTCTATCACACAAGCAAGTCATTTTGTTGAAGTTGTAAGTCTTGTTGTAATTGCTTCCTCTTACAGGGAGAACCTTCTTGTTACAAACTTTGCTTTGTTATTCCCGATGTTGCTAGAATTATTGCCTTGGCAACCTTCACGATGCACCTTTTAGTTAAACTACTAAGAGTTTTATGGAATTGTCAACTCCCTCTTGATCCTTGCTTCCTTGCAGAAATCAACAAAGTCCATTTGCAATCTCATCAAACTTGGATTCTTTCATCTTCTCCTAAGGTGGACGGTCATCCTCATACTCGACATCAACTGCTAAGGGTTTCTTCATTAAGTCATGCATGACACAAACCCTAGTACTTTCTTACTCAATACTTCAATACAAGATGCAATGTCTAATGCTCCTTACAGATGTGCCTTTATCTTGTTAACTCATCTAAAAATTAGCCTTTGATTGACCCAAAATATCCTTAGCGTCCAGCGACAGGCTAGCTTCTTGGGGGTTGAACCCAAAATTGTCATAAAAATATTCTCTTGTCAAAATCTCTTCGATGACATTTTTTACTTTGTACGTATCAACAAAGATTCATCTCCCTCTGGGCTAGCAAAGGTTTCTAATATTTAATTATGTTTACAGTTTGTCATATCACCAAAGTCACTTGATATAACATTAGGAGTGTTTCAAAGCCTATTAAATGTCTGATGAGGTAGAACTACAATGTTGCCCTCTCTTGTGATTGGGTTATTTTTCTTTATCTCATGCTGCTCTTGGGTTATTTTTCTCTCTAGATGGAGTTGTTTTTCTTTCTCTTTACTGTAGATTTAGCATTTACTGCTTGCTTCCATTCAATCATTTCTCACTCCTATGAATTATCCGTTGGGATTCCACAATCATAGTTTGAATTTAAAATAGATGAGAATGGAACTTAACTATGTTCACTTGCAGTCTATTTCTAACCACAGTAATGTATGGTAAATTTTTCACTGAAATTAACAGTGATCAGGAGCCGGGATATATATAAGTACATATACCCATACCAGTTTCAAAATTCTTTGTAACAAGGTGTATTTATCTATTCTCTTTATATATTTTAACATGCACACAGGCATACATATTGGAATATGTGCCTATACCAACACATAATACTCAAGAAAGGAAACCACCAAATTACCAAAAAAAGTTGAGACTGTTATGCTTATGTCACCGAATATTTTCAAATTTTAGACTGCATTTTCAAACAGGAAGGACTCAAATAAGTAGCCAATCTCCAGAAATTGGTCAAGAATTCTGCTTGGATGCATTGTTCTTGGATTCATTTTACTCATAGCTCCGATTTTCAATGAGAAAAGACTTATTCTCTTGCAGATCCCTAAATCTCTTCTCACCTGAATTCTATCTTTCAGGATCTTTTTGTTGTTCTAAGAGGTGTACCATACGGACTGAATAGATTGACGTTGCACAAGCCATGTCACGACTTGCCAGAATAAGTTGAATTATACATTTATGAATCCACGCGAATAAACCGTTAGTTGTCAAAGTGTCTTTAAGATCCCACTTATTCATTTAAACTAAGTTAATAACTTAATTATTACTATTATTATTATGAACAAAACTTGGATAGTTAAAGCTTACAAAGCCTTGCTTCAATCAAGGTCTGATATGAGATGCACGTTCTTTAAGAAGAAACAAAATTACCCTAGGGTTGTCCATCTTCCAAAAACCAATTTATTAGTTCACATCATTTATATGAAATAGTTATCTAAATTCCTATGATTGAGAGTAAGATCATTTATTCAAGAGGCAAATAGTTGAACTCTAAATAGTTCCATGTTATGAACCTCCCTAAGGTATGTATATTGATGTATTCATGTTAAAGTTCTTATGCACTTTGTTATAATGTTCATGCAGTACTTTTTCAGGAACTTAAAGAGTTAGTTATGTTCCACTCTTTTTCAGCTGGCCTCTAACAATTTTGACAGGGATTAGGTGAGGTTGATGCCATCAAAGAATATTTGCAAGTTCAAGAAGAGAGAAAGGCAGAAATTCATGCCCAAAAGTGCATGCATGTTCCTCATGAGAAACATTTAAAAACCCGAGGAAAAGAAGGCCAACCCTTGTCAGCATGAGCATTCCCATTAAGATAACAAAGGTCATCTTCTTCCTGTAATATATTTTCTAGGTAAAATTCTTACAAACGCATTCTAGAGAGTTCATACATCAGACACAGATCTTGCTAAGTATGGAAAGTAATTACCATGGCATAAGATAGTCGATTTATCAACCTGGATGCCAAAATAATCTGTTAGATTTAATTTGTGTGTTAAATTTAACTGCAGTTCATCATGATCTTTTTTCTATCAAAGATTGTATACAACTTTTAACAGCAATAAGTTTCAATCAATCACAATCAATTTTCAGCTATAATGAAACTCAACATGGTTAATATATTTAACTACAGTTCAACAGAAGTAGAAGTGCATGAGTATGGATGCCTTTTTCTTTATGGCAGTGTGTATGTTCGATATACTTTTGTACATTTATACAAAGGTATCTACATATATATATATATATCAAGAGAGAGAGATTATAACCATGATATTTTTTGGTTTGCTAATTTCTCTATGACTAGCCTTTGACTGAGAAACCACGACCCAAGGGTATCTAAGCCATCATAATCCCCTGGGGATTGCACGCAGCCTGGGCCAGACCAACCCTTGAATGGCTGGATTATTTGTACCCACAGGGTTTCAAACCCGTGACCTTTACATGAGGAGTGCCTTAATAAAACACCATCACCAAGTATTCTAAATCTTGGGGATATAACCATGATGCACATCATGGGAAAAGAAAACATCAAATTACAGAAAATTTTGGAAGAAATTCTACTTAGATTGGAGAGAATTACCATTAATCAAATGTTAGACTTCATTTTTAAAGGACTGATAAATACCAAATCCTTAGAAATTGAACAAGAGTTTTGCTTGGATGGCTTGCCATTCTTGCAATATATACTAGTCACTTATAGTGCTGAATTTGAAGGAGAAAGTGCTTATGCACTTCCACAAACATTTCTCTCCCAAGTTCAATTTTTTCAGGAACTGCTTATTGTTCTGATAGCTCACCATACCAAATAAATAAATTGACGTGGACAAGCCACATTACAACTTAACATAGCAAGTTGAGCAACATATTTAAGCAATCATAACAACCGGTTGTTTTAGGTCATTAAATACCACACTTTTTTCAATTAAACTCCTAAGTACCGTTAGCTATTACTATTAACTTTCAGTTTTCCGATTCATAAATTTTAGAATGTTACGCCCAATAGGCTTCATATGAATCAAGTTTTAATATGACCTTGTAAAAGACCAGAACTCCTGAACAGGTTGTTGTTCTTGGGATTTATACACGTCACTTATAGCTCTGCATTTGAAGGAGAGACAGTGAACTTCCACAAACTTTTTTTCACCTTAGTTCAATCTTTCAGAAACTGTTTAATTGTTCTAAGAGTTTATCGTACCTAATACATGACTTGACTTGCTCTCTAAGTGTGCACACCATTTTCACAGGAATCACGAGTCAAACTCACCAACTCATGAGTTCAACTTGGATTGGGCTGGAAAAGAGTTAGACTCACGAGTCAAACTATCCTCCCCAATTGCTTTCCTGAGTTTTTTCCAATCCAGTATTTTGTACTTGTGTACCTCTTTATCGTTGTGTATTGTATTCCTTACTATTTGTGTCCTTGTTAAGTTTCTCCCGAGCTTTTGCAGAGTTTTTCCAGATCTGATTTAAACTCTTCTCTTCTGTCTCACCGAGTTCTTCCTGACTCCAAGTCTGGTAACTTTCATGCACATGTCTGCATGTGCTACAAATAAAACACATCAATATTGTACCTTGGTACTTATGCAATACATTGAGTTGCCCAGGTTCATGGGTGCATCAAAACACAAACATGCACATCAAAGTTGCGTGGAGTCTCTTGTACGGGGACATTCTAGTACCCAGGGTACCAGAAATTTCTAGTACCCTAGGTTCATGGGTGCATCAAAAGACACACATCCACATCAAAGTTGCATGGAGTCTCTTGTATGGGAACATTTCTAGTACCCTGGTACTAGACATTTCTAGAGATGGGGTACCGGGTACAAACCTCCAAAATAGGCTATGCCAAGTGTGGGTATATACATCAATATTTTACACTTAAGGGTGCAATGAATCTCAGTTGACCAAGCTCATGGGTGCATCAAAACACACATGCAAACATATCAAACTTGCAATGAATCTCAGGTATGGAGGACATCTTTAGTACAAGAACTACCGAGTACAAACCCTGAAAAATAGAGCATGCCAAAAGTGACTGTTTTTGTGTGCGCGCGCAAATGTTAGCTTGGTTGGTTTGACATCTGCCAAAGTTGCAGTCTGATATGAGATCACAGGTTCCATTCCCATCCAAGTCCTCTAAGGCTACCATCTGCTCATTCGAGCTGCTGGTTAATACCAACCTCCATCTAGGAATCTGGGGAAGTGGGTGAAATTATGTGAGCTTATTTCTTCGGTTATATTATAATATATATATATATATTAATATATATTATTTATATTAATATTATATATATATATATATATATATTATATTATATATAATATATATATATATAAAAT